>PVJX010038222.1:0-16486 GCA_004027295.1 Dolichotis patagonum
GTGTAACCCAGAGAGAGAGGTGGAGGACGATGCAGGCATCACAGGCAAGGAGCCGTGAGGGGCACAGAGACGGCACCTGAGGTGACATCTTCAGTGGGGAGAACGGAAAGAGGATGGACCAGGTGGAGCTGAGTCAATGACATGCAGAGCAAATGGAATGAGGAGGCAAAGAGAAGCAAGGAGGCAAAGCTTGTGATGTTATCTTTAGTTTCTCCCCTTGGCTTTGAAAATTTTTAATTCTAACTTCTATGCTTCAGGCCTTCTAGAAATCCACAACAAGAAGGAAAAGGAATAAATACACGTGAGTAACATTCACATGTCTGCTATCCTTCTCTTCCTCAGTAAGAAGACAGAGCTTCCCAGCTCAGGATATGGCAAAAGGCAGTGCATCCCTAAGATGTACTTAACACTTGCATCAACGATGAGGGTTTGAGGGCTGTCGACACTCACTTTTTAAATAGCTTATATTAACCTCATTTTCCTATCTCTCTCATGATAGCATTTTTTTTTTTTTTTTTGGGCAGAGATGTTTTCAGAGAAGTAATTTTACTGGCACTTAATTACCAGTATTTAACCAATTCAACATTCTCTTTTCTTTAGAGTCCATTAGATTTCCATTACAATATTACACGTTCTCATCAAACACGGTTTGCTGCAAAGGCCCTCACTGTCAGTTTCCTCAAAGCAAAGTTTATCTGGACTATTACACATTCTTCCTGCTTTGGCTGCACCAGATTAGATTAATTATTTATACCTGAGGGCCATTGCTTCACAATTTGGGCACCTCACTTAACATTCTCCAGTGAGTTATTAAGAGACTTATTTTTAAAATAAAATCCTCATTTCATAGTCTGTTTGATTCAGGTTAAACACAATAGTCTAGTGATTCTTCTATTAAATAGTCTAATGTCATTAGATTCTCTCCCAGGCTTAAGGCTGGCGAGCATATCAGGAAGAAAGGAACATTTTATTAAGAATATCACAGAGAACAGGGCAAAGGGCTTCAGATTCAAATGCTGCTGGCAGCAGGCTGGGCAGTGTTTCAAGAGGATGGGAAAGTCACAGGCCAGTGGTGGTGAACCTATGGCCCAACTGCAGTAGGGGCTGTTTGTTGACACTGAGAGCTCTAAAAGGTTTGCCGTCACTGTCACAGACACTAGGGGATTCTTCTACTTATGTGTCAGGAATAAGGAAACTGAAAGGAGACTTGGGGCCTTTCTAGACACCTACCCCCACACCCTCCAAATAAAGAGAGAATAATGGCCTCAAAGTAGCCTTTAGCACTTGCTAAGAACAACAAATTCTGTTCTGGTTGATTTAGGCAGGAAAAGACTTTATTAGTGAATATGAACAGTACCCAGAATCTCCAAGGGGCCCAAAAAGCCAGCCTAGGCTGACAAGCAGCAAGAAACAATGTCCAAACCACTGACAGGTACGCTCAGCAAAGCCCAGGCAGCACTAACCATGACGCGGGTCTCTACCAGGAGACTTGGCAGAGGCGCCCACTCCCCAGCTAGCCCGCAGCGCTGGGCGTCTCCCGACCACCCTCCCCAGAGGGGACTTTCAGCACCAACACAGCCTCCCTTGCTCAATTCCTCACCCCATCTTGGACCAGAACACCAGATTGGGGGCCACTAAACACAAAGATAAAAAGGCATTTTGGTGTTTCTCATAGATAAGTGACACTTGAAGTGAAATCCCCCAAATATGAGAAAAAACAATAAATAGCCAAGTGTACTAAGATCAGTGGGGTGCACCCCTGTGGTCGCCGTGTGGGCATCTGGAGTGGAATCAGTCTTTTCTCCCTAGCTGCCCCATCCCAGCCTGCCGTCTGCTAAGTCAGCTTCTAATGCTCACTGACTCTGCTACGCTTTTATTCCTCCTTCTGTTCCCAGTGATGGGCCAATGGCAAAACTGAGTTGCTGCGAGGCAGAAAGAAGAGCACTTGCAGTGACTGTGGCCTCTGACCTTGGGTTTCCAACTGTAGCACTACTGTGACTCTTCGGTGAGATGAAAACAGGAGCAGTGCCCGGCCTGCGATGGCTCACGGCCAGCATCCGTCCACTACTTAGCTTTCGGGCCTTCATTCTCACAGGCACTGAATTATCTGAGCAGGCTGTTTACCTTGATGTGAGCAGAATTAGCCTTAGACACTAAGCCTTTATGGCAAGTTTTATTGTCCAAGGCAAATATAACCTGTTAAGATTTACAGGCTTTATTAACAGCAATAACCATTTTACAGCCAACATCAGTAAATCAGAGTTTATTGAGAACTCTACAATTTTAATCTGTGGAAAACCATTAAAATGTCGGATTTTCATTGGACATAATTTCTAACTTTTATGAAAGATAGATTTTCCATTTAATTGGAGAGTATAAAAAAGTGCAGTGTGGGATAATGAATTGTTTTGAGAAGAGCAAATTGGTTTTAGCTAAACAAGTGTCAAACACTAAAGTTGCTATCTTCAATTAGAAGTGCCCCAAGGTTAAGGTTAAAAGTAAAGGCAGTGATAAGTAAGGTCTAACAAATTCAGCTATTATCATAAGCTCACAGACTCAGAAAAGCTGCAGTTACCATCAATTTGCATGTTATGTATTTTGCAAGGAACATGTATAAAGTGTTAAGGTATCCAAAGCCATGTCCAAATAATTCCAGCGAGGACTTCAAGTTCACATAACAACTTTTGAAAAGTATTTAGAAACAATAATCCCATGTGGCAGATATCTAAATGGTGGTAAGGTGAGGAACCATTGATAATCATGAGCCCAATTAGTATTGTTTTACTTTCTAAAGGCAGAAAGTTTTTAGTGTCTTTGTCCTGCAATGTGCTTGGTATTGAAACATCCTTGGCAGGTCCCTTGTCCCTCTAAAGGCTGAAAAACATGTCAGATGTTGCAGGAATTTTCTATTTCCTTAAACATTTTATGTGGGGAAGGGCCTGGGCATGAAACCCAGGGCCTCGAGCAAGCTAGAGCTACTCCCCAGAGCTGAGTTTTTAATATTAATCTCGCTGCCCAACTAGAACAGGGTCCTGCCCTTTTCTCTGAGATTCAAGAGGTTCAAGAGGCTTAAAAGAGGAAGAAAATCAGCCATCAATAAGGTTTCCCATTTATACAGCATTAGAACCGTGGTAAATGCTTTGCATATTTTTGATGCTTTACTTGTTTACTTCACTGTAATCCTATAAAGCGATATTGCTCCCATTTTCAAATGAGAACACTAAGGTTCAAGGTAGCTGGTAAACTGCTGTGGGTAAGAACAGGAGGACTTCCTAGTCAGGGTACTATGCAGTATCTTTCTGACTCCGAAGTTGATGTTCTTTCCCGTCATACCACACAGCAATTCCTAGTGTGACCATTTCCATCTCTGTTTGAATGCGTAATTAAAACAACTCTGTGATGCAGATGTTGTTGTGTATCCATCAGCAATAACCTACAGCAGAGCCTAACAGATTAGAAGATTATTTAGAGCCCTCAGAAACAAGTAACAACCAGGACCTTGATGGCAAACTTGGAACCTCCAGAATAAATTTCCATCACATGAAGATTCTCAGTTTGTGGTAATTCGTTGCTCTTGCCCTAGGAAACTCATGCACAGGAAATGCAGTTTGGAAATGCTGCAGGAGATTGGTAATGGAAAACAAAATTCTCCTTCTTTTCTGATGGATCTGTATTGTGTTTTTGCCTTCTTTAACTCTCCCAAACATTTGTTCTCCAAAATTGGACTGTGCCAGTATTACAAATTTCACTTCCTCTTCTTTTCCTTGTGACAGCTGAAAGTCACCATTAGAAGCTAACAAAGGAGGAAAGTGGACCAAGCATGCATCCAATTCTCAAAACACATTTCATTGTTCTGTATTACAAATATATGTTAATAAAAAATAAAACAATAAGTCCCCCACATCATCCGGGAAGATGCATTAATGTGTGTGTGTCTGTGTGTCTATGACCTCTGCACGCATCCATGGGGGTGAATGCACACATCTACACAACCAGTGATGCTTCCCTGACCAAGGTGCACTTTTGCTCTGCTCTATTACTTTACTACTTCCTCATCCTTCATTCCTTCTTGTCTTTTATTTCTGTCTTCAAAGAGCAGATGGGAGATGGTCTCCTCACTTGATATTACCAACTAATGAGAAAAAAGCAAGTCTAGAATTCTAATGGACCTCATTAACATTATCTGGGGTTTTATCCTGATAAAACTTTAGACACTACCAACAAAGCCAGGAAAATGCCCTTCAATCATATGCAAGTATTTATTGCAAAACATTAATTTTCAATTGCTAAATAAAATTGTATATATTTAGTATTCACAACACATTTTTAATTATGTATATGTTGCAGAGTGGTTAAATTTAGGTAACTTGCCTTATCTTACATGCTTGGCAATACTCTTGTGGTTGGAACACTTAAAATATACTTAGTAATTTTCAAGAATACATTGTTAATTACAACAATTTTGTACAATAGGTTTCTTGCATTTAATCCATATATATAACTGAAATTTTGAATCCTTTGCCCAACCCCTCATCCTTGGAAAGCACTTTATACTCTCTAGTTTTCACCCATTTAGATTTCACATATACATGAGGTCATGTGACATTTGTCTTTCTGCGCTTGGTATACTTCATTTAATATAATGTTCTAGATGAGAGGTTTATCCATGGAGTCACAGATGAAGGGATTTTGTTCTGCTTTGAAACGAACACAATTCCACTATGATTTCTTTACACAGTCATCCACTGATGGGCACCTCAGATAGGTTTGAGTCTCAGCTATTCAGAATAATGCTTCAATGCATGTGGGGGTACAGTTACCTCTCTGAGGTACTGTTTTCATCTTCTTTCCCATACGTACTCTCCAGTGCGGCTGCTGGATCATATGGTAGTTTTATGTTTTATTTTTTTGAAGAATTTCCATACTGATTTCCATAATGGCTGTACTAATTTATATTCTCACCATCAGTGTACAATGGTTTCCTTTCCTCCACATCCTTCCCAACATTTGTTATCTTTCATCTTCTCAATAATAGCTGTGAGAAGCACTATTTCATGTGCTGGGGATACAGAGATGAATAAATAAACAAAAATCCTCTCAATTAAATTTTAGTGTATGAGAAAAAAAGCAAGCAATGAAAATACAGTATGCCTGTGATAAGAGATAAAGAGAAAATATAAAGCAGGCAGAAAAAGTACAGGTGTGGCCCTTTCACATTCAAAAAATGAAATACTTAGGAGTCAAACTAACAAAGGAAGTAAAAGATGTCTACATTAAAATCTTTAGTACTCTGAAAAAGGTTATTGAAGAGAATATCAGAAAATAGATACCCCATGTTCTTGGGTAGGAAGAATCAACATGTGAAAATGATCATACTTCCAAAATTGTTACATGGATTAAATACAATTATGATCAAAATACCAACAGCATGCCTCTTAGAACTAGAGAAAATGATACTCAAATTCATTTAGAACCAGAAGAGATCTAGAATAGTACAGGCTCTTCTGGGCCAAAAGGCAATGCAGTGGCATCACAATCTCTGAACTGAAATACTACAAACCTTGCATGATGAAAACAACACGGTTCTGCAAAAACAAAACAAAACAAAACAAAAACAAAAACAAAAACAGACCCAAGGATCACTGGAATAGATTAGAAGACACAGAAAGAACTCCAAACACACTCAGCCTGCTTATCATAGACAAAGGGGCCAAATGTTCCTGGAAGAAAGATAACCTCTTTAATAAACGTGCTAGAAAAATGGCTCTCCATCTGCTGAAGATTAAAACTATACCCATGCCTATCACCTGCATTAAACTAAAACCAAAATGAAAAGGTGAGTGGGCTCAGGTATAAGGGAGCACAAGATGAGAAAACCACAAGCCAGCCTGTGGTGGGCCTTGTAAGGCACTAAAGGAAAGCACATTTGTACCTTGAGTGCTAGAGACCTTTGGTACACAGGTCATTGATCCAAACATCAGGTTTCATGCCTTGAAAATACTAATGTTGTACCAAGTGCATATGTAAGCTGTCAAAACGCATCTAGACCCCAGCGTGTATTAGGCACTGGCACTCTAACCCCTCACTCTGCCTTACGGCTACAAACACTGTCCTCAGGGTCCCGGCACAGGCGTGAAGGGAAACTTGGGTAGATTTCCACACTGGTAGAATGACAGAGGCTGCGCACTTCTGTCCCTGGTCCATGGGGGCGCTGGGATTGTGAGAGACAGCAGTGACTGCAGGGAATCACTGATAGGGCAGGTGGGGTCCCAGGCTCCCTGGGGCAGCCTTGAGGAGACCAGCGCACTCCTGCACGCACTTAACGTTGTGCTCCGGAAGCCAGACCATGTTCTTCGGGGGAGCAAGAAGGCAGCCCGACAAGATCAATATCTCTCTGCTCCACATTAAATAAAAATCTAAAAATAAGCATTTTCTTTTCTAATCATTTCATATCACGCATGGAGCGTTCACGTTAATTTTCAAGTCCGTTTATTTCATTTCTGTGAAGCATTTGTGCTTTGCATAGTGTCCACCCAGCATGATTTCTCTCTGAGTGTGAAACTGTTTCTGCATTTGCCTCTCCCCTCCTTTGTCCTTCCAATTACAAAATCTCATCTCTGCTTTAGATAAAACATGAGGCAGTCTCTGGGGCTTTTTTCTTTTTCTAATAAAACTCTGCTTTCTAGTGGATGAAAGATAGCTACAAGGACCGTTTCCTAGCTTCGCACAGAACAACTACAGCTGGACTATGTTTTGCTAAACTCAGGCCGAAGTTCACAAATTTATACAAATTTTATTAATTCTATGAGTCCTACTTTCAGTTTGTACGGGTCCCCTGTTTGTGACTACAATACCAGTTGATGAGAACACCTTTCAAAACAACTAAAAGACTCAGAAGGACTTTGTTACTACCACAGTCTATGATTCATTATAATCACATTTTAGTAGTGCGGAACCAGAAAGTTCTAGAAGACATGCCAGGCGCAGAAATAGTCGTGATTCTGGATTTTGGAGTCTCATGGTAAAGGAGGGATGGCGGATCAGAGCCCTATGGCTTAGTCACACAGTATGGCAACACCAGTCCAGTGCTTATGGCATAACAGATGCTCAGTTGACAGTGTCCCCTAAAGAGCGAAGGCTGAGTCATCCAGAAGGGGCACTGATGGCTAGAGACACTGCTTGCCCTGTACACTCTCCTGCTGGATTGCCAGATGAAGCTGAACCGGTCCTAAACAGACAAGGAGCTTCACCGAGGACCCCGGTGACGACACTTGTAGAATCTGTGGTCGCCAGTGCTGGATCACAGATTCAGTGTGATCACCGGCTGCCACACTGAGCTTGATGTCAAGAAATGAGATGAGAGATGTTTGTTTTTTTTTTCTCTAGCTTTCCTGCTACAATTTTTCATCATTTCTAGCAAGTGGCAAGAGTGTCCAGCAGCAACAACACTAGAGGCAGGGCCTCTGCCATTTCCCCGCGGCCGCTCAGGACTCTGGTCTCCCTCTGAGGCACACACCTGGCTCCTCGCAGCCCTGGGGGCTGAGGGTCTTACCTCTGCGGCGGGGACTCCCTCCGGTGGGCGGCAGTGCAGCACGATCATGCCCTCGATAGGAACTTCCCTTCCTTGCGGATCTTGCTCAAAGTTTTTCCGTAAATCTGCAAAGAAGTTTGAAATATGTGACACTCTGTTCCGGGGCTGGTAGTGTTCACATGTGAACCAAATGAAACAATGAGTTTCATGTCACAACCCAGGTCCACAAAAACAAGTCACTTCATCTGGAGTTGTAGAATAAGAGAATCATTTTTTCATTATTTTGAAACACAAGGCAACAAAACTGTTCCTAACACCCTATGCTGATGTGAAGAATGAAGAAAACTGCTAGGGCAGCAGGGGAAAGCCAGCCCCCAGCCATTTCATGAGTCTTGCCAGGATTGTCTGTGTAGCATCTGATGAAACACGCAGCCCAATAAAATGTCAGTAACAGTTGTTGTGTAGTTGAGAGGCACTTTTTTTATATGAACTAAAGAATGCATTATTAATCTATAATCTTGGTCATTCCCTTAAACCTCCAGAGGGCCTGAGAAGATGGTAGAAGAGTGAGGTTACCTATTGGTCTTTTTATTTGTAACCAGGGAGAAGGGCCACATTTATCTACAGTGACATCTAAAACCTATCCAACCAAACATACAATTAAAAACTACAATGGCCTCCAGTGCAACAGCAATACTGGCTCTTTGGGTAGTGTCTTCATGGAGGGCTCAAGGCATGCTGCGAACAACCTGCACCGTTGACCTTCTCCACACGGAAGGGTGGCTGGTGGAGAGGTTAATCGGCATGCCTGTGGTCACAGAGCGGCAGCATCAGGGACAGGGGAAAAGGAACTAAGCTTTAGGACACTGTCTGCCAACCAGCGAAACTTTCTCAAGGAGAAGGGCACACATGGACAGGTCAGCAACACAGGGAAGGGAAAGAAACTCATTTTCATTTTCATTTTCTGTTTTTTTTTTTTTTTTTTTTGTACTGGGAATCAAACTCACAACCTTGCACTTGCCAGGCAGGCACTTAAGCCACTGAGCTAAATCCCCAGCCCTAGGGAAAGAGATTCGTTTGCACCGCTTTCCTCTAGAACAAATGCTTCCTTTCACAAGGTCGGCAGTTGGCCTTTGCTCCTGCCTGGTGTCATAAAGACATTTCCCTAATCTTGCAGCAGAAAGGTGATTCTTGCTGTCCCAGGAGTGCGTGGGACGGTAAGGTCGAGATAGGTTGTTTACAAGTCTTCCTCATTTTAAAAGATATCCCCTGCCTGCCCTGACAATATATTTTTCTTCCAATTGAGTATCGCAAATTACAGGCTGTGGATTTATTGATTTAATTTTCTTCAGTGCTTACAATAACATGAAATATGTTCCCTGTAAAGAGAGAGCTCCAGAAACAGTTATGTCTTTATACATTGTATAAATACATTAAACTTGCTTTGAGCAAGTCACAAACGCTCAATGAATAACAAGCACAGTGATCCATGCAATTCTCCTTCCTCTGAGTTTGACTCTTAAGGTTTTCTTTCCCAGAGGTGACCACCCCACTTCCGGCCCTCCATAGCTGTGCTCTACCTTTCAAGGCTTCCCAGATGTAAATAAGGCGGAAGTTCTCAGGATTTGAAATGCAGGCTCTACATTCTTGTTTCTCTGTTGTGCCCCAAGTTATACAGCCAGGTTCAGCCCAGTTGGGATCATACATTATCACAGATGTTATTTTCCAGAACTCTGGACTCCAAGAGTGATCGAGTTTACATGGCTGATAACAAAACCATGACAGAAGTGACTGAGTAAACCCCAGAATGCAAAAGCCCGTACTGTGTGTATAATTCAGCCACAAATCTCTACTGTCCTATGAAGAAATTTCAATCCTACAGGATCTGATTTCATGAGAACCATATTAAAAATGATTCTAAAAGAATGAGAGTTATTCTGCAAGTAAACATGTCATTTAGAAACAAAATTAAAAAAGAAAAAAGAGAGTGCTAAATCGTACTGTAGGTCAACTGGATTTACCAGCCATCTACAGAGTGATCATTCAACAGCAGCACAATACACATTTTATTCAGCAGCTCATGTTCCTTCTTCCAAAAGAGATCGTATTTTAGGACATCAACCCAGATGTAACAAATACAAAAACCTGATATAATTACTGGTACCTTCTCAAACTATAATAGAAAGATATTCGACATCAACATCCAGAGAAACTAAACAAACTGAGATTGAACCATATATTTCTGAGTGACGGCTGAGTTACTGAAGAAATCAAAAGAAAAATTTAAAAATTTCTAAAATCAAAATGAAACAAAGACACAACATACACAACTGGGTAGGACACAGTGAAAGCAGTTTGGAGAGGAGAGTCCATAGCTACAAGCGCCTACATTAGAAATTATCAGACAGACCTGAAACAAATAGACAAATAACCCATTTCAAAGACTTAGGAAAACGAGAACAAATCAAACTCTAAACCACTAAGGGAAAAGAAATCATAAAAAATCAGAGCTGAAGTTAATGAAATCGAGTCTAAAAGAACATAATAAGTGTGTGCGTCAGCTTTTTGCTGCTGGGACAAAATACCTGACACCCACAATTTAACAGAGGGAAGGTTTAATATGCCTGTTGGTTTTAGAAGTTTTCCGTCTATGACTGAATGGCTCTAGGTCAGGAACATTAATGTGGATGGAGGTGGTAAAACCAAAATTCTTTGCTCGTGGCATCCAGCGAGCAGAGCAAAGAGAGCAACAGCAGAGAGAGTGGGGTGAGGGACCGGCCCTGGACCCCTTGGTCACCCCACTCTGACCCACCCAGCAGCAACCAGAACTGTCTTCACCAATTCCAAGCCCTTTGCTGGATCTCATGCCAGTAAAGTAGACACTTCACCGTAAGTAACACCTTAAACACCAAATGAGAGAACTGGCACTTTGAAAAGAAATATAAGATTAATATGTGCAAAGCAAGAAATATTACAACAGTAACTCCTGAAATTCCGAGGATAGTAAGGGCTGTTCCAAACACTAAAGTTTTAAGAAATTGGATAATCCAGCAGAAATGGATAAATATCTGTATAGTCAACTAAAATTGAACCAGCAGGATATAAAACATGTAAACAGATCGATGACAAGCAATTAGATTGAAGCAGTAATAAAAAGTCTCTCAACAATTAGCCTAGAACAAGACAGATTTACTGCTGAATTTTATCAAATCTTTAAACAAGAACTAACGCCAATTCTCCTCAAACTAGTCCATGAAAAAGAATGGGTACTTTCAAACTGATTTTATAAAGCTGTACCAGGCTAATAACAAAACCAAATAAAGAATCAACAAAAAAGTAAAACTATAAACCAATGTCCTTGATGAGCACCAATACAAAAATATTTAACAAAGTATCTGCAAATTGAATTCAACAACACATATATAGATGAAACACTGTCACTGAATTTGTTTCATTACAAAGATGCAAGGATAGTTCAACACATGTAAACCAATAAATAAAGCATATAAATAAGATAAAAATACCACGATCATCTCAGGAGAGGCATGAAAATCTTCAACAAAATTAATATACTTTTATGATTAAGCCCTGAAGAAAACAAGTAGAGAAGGATCTTAACTAAATATAATGAAGTCTATCTTACTTTCTCATCACTGTGACACAATATCTAACACCCAGAAATTAGTGAGACAAGGTTTACTTTGGTTCGCAGTGTGTACAGGCTTCACTCCATATTGGTTGGCTTCAAGGCAGGGTGGCATGGCAGTGGTGCAGGGCAGAGAAGAAACAGTGCATAGCAATGGGAAGCAGAGTGCTATTAGGGCAGGAGAGAAGGAGATAGAACCTTCCAGGCCATGTCCCCAGTGACCTACTTCCATCAACCAGCCTTCACCTCCCAAATCACATAATATGCCATGATCCAATCACCTTCTCAAATGTCCCATCTACACACATATGTAGGTTTGGGGGGACATCTAGACATAAATCATAACAAAGACTGTAAATGACAAACTTACATCTAAGAGTATACTGGATGTGGAAAAACTGAAAGTATTTCCTCTAAAATCCAGAACAAGACAATGCTGACTATTCTCTTCATTTCTGTTCTAGATAGTATTTGAGGTTTTAGTCAGAAAAATTAGGAAAGGGAAAGAAATAAAAGCGATTCAAATAAAAAGGAAGAAGTCAGATGATTCCTATATGCAGATGATATGATACTGCAGTTAGAAAAGCCTAAACACCCTACCCGAAGAGTTTTAGATCTGATTTTTAAAATTTACCAAAGTGGTAGGATATAAAATCACATTTAAAAATCTATAGTTTTCGTAAATATCAATAATAAAATTTGCTAAGAAAGAACTCAGGGAGACAATTTAACTTACCATAGCTTAAAGAAAGGAAGAAAGAAAGAAAAAAAAAAAACCAACTTAGGAATAAATGTAACTAAAGGAATAAAAGACTTCTATGATAAAAATCATAGAAAAATAGAACAAAAAATAGAAGAAATCACTCCCATGTTCATGGATTGGCAGAATTAAAATTGTTAAAATGGTCATATTGCCTAAAGTGATCTACTGATTCAATGCAACTTTCACCAAAATACCAATGACATTATTCAAAGAAATAGCAAAAAAAAAAAAAAAATCTTACATTTCACATAGACACACAAAAGTTCCAGAGTTGTCAACACAATCTTGAGCAAAAAGAACAATGCTGGAGACATCACAATGCAGATTTTACAAACAAAAACTACATTGTACTGGCATAACATAGACATGTAGACTAATGGGACCAAGGAGATGATACACCATTACTGACATCTGATCTTTGACCAATGTGCCAAACACAGACACTGGGGAAAAGACTGCTGCTTTGCAAACAGTGCTGGGAGACTGAATGTCCTTATGCAGAAGACGGAAAATAGACAGGGTGCTTACATCTTTCACCCAGTTCCAAATGGATCAGACTTAGGCATAAGAACTTCAACTTTGAAAGCACTAGATGAGAACATATGGGAAGTAATTGTAGGCATAGGCACAGGAAAAGAGTTTCTAACAGGGCTCTAATAGCACAGGATGTCACATGAACCGACATTTGAACTGTAGCAAATTTAAGTTCTGTTGATCAAAGAAAATAGTCAATGACACTAAAAGACAGCATGCCACATGGAAGATCATGTCTGTCAGCTACTATCAGACAAATGATTAATTTCAGGATTATACAAAGAGCTTAGTATATTAATATATATATGGGCATGCGAATTGAAGAGAGACTTCTCAGTGGAAATATAAATGACCAAAAAGCATTTGAAAAACAATGTTCAAAATCTTTAGCCTTTAGAGAAACACAAATGAAAACTACATTGAGATTCCATCTCATTGCTGGCTGAGAATACAAGAATATAAAGACAATAGATGCTACTGAGGATGTCAGGGAAAAAGAGCCCTTCTACACTGCTTCTTGTTATGTGAATTAATATAGCAACCATAGAAATCTGTAGAGAAGTTTCTTAAAAGCCAAGACAAGGGCTACCATGCGATCCAGTTATACCACTCCTCAGTAAACACCAGAAAGAATTAGAGTCAGCAAACCCAAGAGAGATCCACATGGCATTTCTCAAGTTAAAGTTTACTAGAGCCAGGATATGAAAACAGACAAGGTACCCATCAACTGATGAACGGATAAAGAACATATGGTAGATGTACACAATGGATTGTTCTTCAGCCATAAGTAAGTGTGAATAATGCCATTTGCAGGGACATGAATACAACTACAGCTCGTCACATTGAACAAAATAATCCAGGTCAGAAAGACAATATTGTGCATTTTCTCTGGTAAGTGAGAGAGAAGGAGGGAGGGGGTTGGGAGGAGAGGAGGAAAGATAGAATGGGAGAGAGGTGAGGAGAGAGAGAGAAAGGAGGAGGAAGAGAGGGAAGGAGGAAGACAAACAGAGATAGAAGAGGGCAGGAATGTGAAAGTCATATGAAAGGGGAAATCTTATCTACGGAAATGGGGACCCAAGAAACAAGAAGCCTGGGTGGATTTCTAGCAGCTCTTAGGATCCTGCCAACTGTCACACTACCCCAGTGACACGGGGAATCACTGGAATGGGGTCCTAATAGGAAGCGCACTATCACTCCCCAGTATGGAGATACAAAGGTTAAAATCATGGGGGAGGCAGCAGGAACAAATGGACTGCGGTTTATATAAGTCCATCAAGGTTCAGGACCAGCTATCACACCAAGCCATATGGAGCCCCTAGACACCCATGCCTCTCAGCACAGGTCAACCAGCCTCATTTTTTGGGAAGAGTCAGTCTGAACACCTCAATCAAGTACGTTTCTTCCAAGGCTTGAAAATTGCAGACTGGCATCCATGCAGCAATTTAACAGTAGAGAAAGCATCCCAGCCACCTAAAAAAGCAGCATACTATAAAATAAGGAGACACCTCATTAAACAAAAATTAAATGTAAAAAAGACATGAAGCAAGAATCATTTTTTGATAATTTGTAATTCAAGTTCTCTAAACTCAAGGAAGCAGCAACTGAGAAGCTGGAGTAGGAACTGATATTAAGAGAATAACATTTGAGACCCAGAAAATGCCAACATGAAGAGAAAAACCTAACTGCTAAATCAGGCCAAAAAAAAAAAAATATATATATATATATACATATATATTTTATATATATATACTTCTTTATATATATTTATCTATCTATATATCTATATATCTATATATCTATATATCTATATCTATCTATATATATATATATATAGTATGTGTGTGTTATGATTGAAAGCTACAGTAAAAGTTTAAATTACAAATATATACATTAGTACTGTAAACGTATAACAAGAAAAAAGAGGCAGGCCATGCGGGGCCCAGGAAGAGAAAAGTCAGACAGTGCCTCCCAGGAATCAGCCATGCTGGGACTGGGAGGAGCCAACCAACAAGCCAGCTAGCCAGCTTTTCTGGTAAGGCATGCAAGCCATGGAGGACCCAGGAAGTGAAAAGCCAGATAGCAACTCCTGTGAGCCTACTGGCTTGCAAGCAGTGAATCACTAACTCCTCTGCCCCACGTAAGCAACGGGCTGGTTCAGAGGACAGGCTGAGTTGATAACACCTGAGCTACAAAAAGCAACTGAATGTTTATGTTGTTTGATTGACTTTGTAGGCCTGGGGTCAGCGGTCTGAGCATCTATAGGGAGGACATTATGCAATACAGCACGGGGGATTTTCTTCTATCTTGTTTTTGAAATCCAATATTGTTCTCACTGTTTTGTTTTGTTCTGTTTTGCTTTATTCAACATTCTGTTTTGATTGGTTTTATTCTGCTTTGGTTTGCTTTTGCTGTATCTGATGGAATGGACAACTATTGTGAAGATAACAAGATATACTACAGAATACCACTATTTTCTGTTATCCTACTTTGAAATTCTATACCAGTTTCACTGATTTGTTTTGATTTGATTTACTCTGTTTTGTGTTTTGGGGTCTTACTATCTTTTTTTTTTTTATTGGTACCAGGATTTGAACTCACAACCACATGCTTGCAAGGCAGGCACTTATGACACTGAGCTAAATCCCTGGGTCTCACTATCTTCAAAATAAAAAAAAATATTATTATTATTTTTTTTTTTTGGTACCTGGGATCAAACCCATGACCTCGCGCTTGCCAGGCAGGCACTTAAGCCACTGAGTTAAATCCCCGGCCCCCCAAAAAAATTATTAAAAAAAAGAATAGAGAAAGGGAATCAAGACATTGGTGGAGCGAGAAAGAAGGGAAGGGAAGGGGAAAGAAAAATGAAATTAATGTGCTATGTACATGTACCAACTTCCCACAAGGAATGTAAACATTACGTAGCACACATCAGAAATATATATGTAAAACAGTGAAATACACATTGCCATTAATCTAGCCCATCATTTTGCCACTTTCTAAAGTAGTTCTGGAAATCATCTGCAAGTGTCCTCAGTGGGACCATCACGGCTTTTGATGTTCAAACTGACTCAAAACATTTCCCTTTTAAACCTGAAAGAGTAATAAGATCGAAAATGTACAAAAGATATCGTGAAAATGAAAGGGAATGAAAGTGCTCGAAAGGAAAGAACAATTGGAAAAGGAAGAATAGAAAAGATTATATGTACATAGGTGTGTGTATATATATATATGTGTGTGTGTTTGTATATACAAGATAGATAACTATACTACTAATCTGTTAGTTCATTATAGGGAACAGTTTGTGCTTTCATTGTTTGACTGATCATTCTTTATGCCTGAATCTTGTAACCTGAGCAACTACTTCTAAGATAACAATATGCGATATATTAACTAGTGTTAATTTCCTATTTTGTTTGAAATTCTGTATCATTTCTTTTGTTTTGTTTTCAAAATTAAAAAAAAAAGTGGGGAAAACCACTTCAAATAAACCAGGAAGTATTGCCCCCTGGAACAAATGTATTAAAAGAAAAAAAAAAAAAAAACCATTGTCCTTTCACGATCATTTTGAATCTGGTGACGATCCAGACGCAGTGAAGAAGGTGGGTGAGGACATACTGCAATACTTTTACGGCCCTGCTTTTCTGCTGGATGGAACTTGGGAGCAACAGTCACCCTCATACTTTTATCAGACCTTTGTAAAGACAGTCATGAAACAGGACCTCCTGAACTGCTTCATAAAGTGGCAAGAACGACGGGATAAGTGTATTTGAAGTTAGTGGCAGTTTGTTTTTTTAAATGTAGGCATTCGCCATATATTTTGATCACACCTTGTCTGTCTGTCTGTCTATCTATCTATCTATCGATCTATCTCTCTATCTGAGATTTGCATAAAACAGAACCCATGAAACAGAAGACAGTCCAATCACTCAGGCACAGTCAGAAAGAAAACAGAAAGCCACCAGTTATTTTAACAGAACCCCTTAGGGTAAGGAACTGGTGGGCTAAGTGGGAC
>PVJX010038223.1:0-16462 GCA_004027295.1 Dolichotis patagonum
TATTTTCAGATTATTCAGTTTAAATTTATTAAATGTTCTATTTTTTAATATGCATTCATATGCTTTTTTAATCCTAAAAATTTATTTAAACAACTCTCTAATACCTATAGTATTCTGGAATGCACATGTATAGTTAGGCCTCTGTATCCACAGGATTTATATTTGTAGATTCAACCAACTTTGGGTTGAAAAATGTACTTTTAAAAATTGTATCTGTGCTGAACATGTACGGGTGCTTTTCTTGTCATTTCCTATTCAGTGCAGTATAACAACTACTTACATAGCATTTGCATTGTATTGGAGGTATTATAAGTAATATAGAGATGATTTTAAGTATGTATTATATGTAAATATTATAGTTTCATATAAGGGACTTGAACACTGTGAATTTTATCCACAGGGTACCTGGAACCAATCCCCTACAGTTGCTGAAAAATGACTGTGTTCTTGGTGATTCCTTTTAGAACCCTACGTGCTTCAGAGTATTCTTTTCCTTTAATTTCATCCATAGATAACACACTATAGCCCTCTTTTGTTAGACTCATTAAAGAAGAAATATTACTTAAACTAAAGGACCAATTTAAAGGTAATCCCTTTGTCATAGTAAATGGGTTCACCCTATCAACTCTATTAAAGTACTAAGAAATTTAACAGAGTTTGAAAGTGAGTAACACAGTTTGAGTCCAAACTTAACTAGGCAATTTACAAACTGTGCAGGCAGGGTGTTACAGAGCCTTGGTCACATCTTTCTTGAGGCGGCAATGACCGTACCACATATGGTTCCTTCATATGTTGTTTTCCTGCTATTTCAGAGGAGATACTTGAACCTGCAATAATGTCATCCTTCATTTTTTGTTCATATTAATGGGAGGTATTAAATAAGATAAAATGTCCAACAAAAAAGATCCTAGAAAGAATCCAGTCTATCATCTGTGAAGCTGTAATTACATCAACTCAACTGTGAAAATAAAGGACAGCAGGATTCTTGAGTGTATGTCTCAGGATTCGCCAAAGTGAGAAAACTGAGGGTAGACAGAAACATCACACGAATGTGGGAGATCACGTTAGTGTTTATTTTCCAATGCATAAATCCAAATTAGAGTAAATAAAAATGATAGTTTTGTAAACATTCATAGAAACTTCTCTCTTTCCCTTGGGGATGACCTACATCATTTATTCAGCCAATAGGTATTTATCGAGGGCCTGCTTGATCTAGGCCTCAGGGACCTGGCAGTGTGTGAGACAGTTCTCTGCTCTCACGGACCTACGATTGTATGGGGCAGAGGACAGATGATAAGTGAATAAGTTAATCAGGTGGTGAATCATGCAATAAAGAAAACAAAACACGGTTGTAAGATACAAAGCCCCAGGTGGGACAGCATTGCTTTAGATTGGAGTGCTTCTCTGAGGACAGTGTATGAAAATAAGGAATAAAAGAGAAAAATGTAAAGCAAAAAAAAAAAAATGTCAGAAAGAACAGTGCAGTGATCTAAGATGAGATTCAGGTTGCTTGTTCAAGAATCAAAAGAAAACCAGTGATCAGATACTAAGCTACCTCTTGAACATTACCTTAAATAGCATACTTACTGCCAAATTTCCCAGAACATTCTATTTACCATGTTTATTGATTTCATTTAAATAAGTATTATTGGTTGGGCTAACTACTAAAGATGTAAGGCTGAATCAGTCGTGATCTAAGATTTCGTGGAACATGAAAAATATTAAAATAGGAATAACAGACTATAAGTGTTATATTCATATTACATTATGGAAATATTATAAAATATTATGGAAATAGCAATTATATATTGCTCTGCCTATTTGGATGAGTAAAAGTAAATTTTGAGTTGGGCCATGAAAAGTAGTTTAGTATTAAACAAGAAAATAAATGATCTAGGTTTTTTATTGAACATTTGAGCAATATGCCAACTGCCTTCTGAGCATCTTCATTGGGATATTCTACCTTATGTAGATTTAACATGATACCTGAAAGACATTTTATTGCCCAAATGTATTCTTTATTCTATATTCTGCATGTGAGTGAATAAATTCATGCTGAAAATTGGTAATTACCTTAAATCCATTTTCTCCTGTTTTTACATCTATTTAATCACTGAATATTATCTTCTCATTTTAATTTTCCATATTTTTGTCTTTCTTTCTGAAATGCATCCTATACCTGCAAATCAAATTTCAATGCACTCTAAAACCCTATGGTCACTTTTGAGCCAGAAGAACAGAAGACTAACACGTATGGTGAGAGAGTGCCTCTATTTACCTCCAAAACCACTGCCAACATTCTTAGTTTTTCAGCTCCATGGAACAGGAAAGAAAAAGAAGGGTCATAGACAAGGTCAGTCTTTAAGATCTGGTTTTCTAATGAGCAGCATAGAACTTAGAGTTAGGGAGGTCAATAGTCTTACACATTCTCTCTCCTCCTCCTCCTTCTTGTATTAGTCTATTTTTCATTACTCTGTTAAGATGACCACAACAGACTAATGAAGAAAAAAAAAAAGATTTATTTAGCTCACAGTTTTGGAAGCAGAAATTCCAAGCGGCCTGGAAAAGCCTCTGGTAGGTGCTTTATGGCATTTGTGGGAAAGGACGGTATCTTCATCTAGGAAGCTAAAGAGATCATAGCTTCACCTGAGCCAGGCCAGCGTCAAACTTTTCTAACAATCCTTCTAAGAAAACTAACCAGAACCTCCCCACTCCCACCCCCAAGGCCTCTTAATTCCTTTCAAGGGAATGCCCACACATGACTTAGAACTTCCACTAGGCCTGACCTCCTAAATGTTCCTTTACTTCCTGGCACCATTCCCTGAGAACCAAGCTTCCAACATATAAACCTGTAGAGGGAACAAACAACATCCACAGATCTTGGCCCCACAGTGTTCTTGCAGTACAAGCGCCTTCATTCCGTTCCCTAGGAATTTCAAAGTCATAACTGTTTCAGTGCACTCAAAATTTCAAATTCATATTGTGCTCTGAGACTTAAGGCAAACTGTCATTTGTGAGGCCCTAAAAAAAAATGAAGAAGAAAAATATGTACTTACAAAGTGAAGTGATGAGACAGGCATATGATAATTATTCCAAGAGAGGGTAATAGGCAAATAGAAAGGAATAATTAACTTAAAGACTAAAACCCAGCACAAATCTTACAGCATCTTGTGTACACTGCACCCCTTCTTCTGTGACGTTGCCAACTGTAACCCACATGGCTGCTGTCTTGGGTTGCACACTAACCCAGGAGTAGTTTCCAGGGCAGGCATTTCACTTTGCTGTTACCTCTACCCTCCTGGAATCTCCACTCCCACACTTCCATCAGATACAACCCACTAAAGTTCTAGCTTTATAAGCTCTAGCTCTGTGGCAAACTTCTGTTTAGCCTTTCAGAATTTCCTTTGAAATCTCATTGGAAAGAAGCATGACCCCGTAACTTTCATTTTGTAAATCTGCAAAACCAGCATCATGGGAATGACTCTAAAATCTGCTGTATTCATGAGCTATTTCTGGGCCCACTCGAAGTAAGGCTGCAATAACTGTGGAGCACTTTGCCAGAAAGCCGGAATTTTGATGCAGTGCTAGCAAATGGTAGCCAGTTCTGAGTGCCTTGGGTTTCCACAAAAATATTCTTCATTGGAGATATCTGAACCTATGAAGGGGAGGGCCACCTGGAAGATTTCTGAGATGCCTTTACAGCCTTTTTCCAATTGTGGTGCAAAGTAACTGGCTCCTTTTTATGTTTACTAATCTTTTTAGCAAGCAGCTTCTCTATTGTATCTTTGTCGTTTATCCCGGCCAGGCTGTGAATTTTCCAAATCTTTCCATTCTGCTTCTCTTTTTAAAATAATACATTCTGCTTTTAGGTCATGACATTGCTTCTGAATCTTACTATATGCACTTACAAGTAACCCAGAAGCAGCTTGAAGGTTTTATGATTTGGATATTTTCTCCACCAGATATCCAAGTTTATCATTTTTAAATTAAGGCTTTAATAAAGTTCCACAGCGTAGACCCAGTTCAGCCAAGTGTTTTGCGATATAGATTAAAGGTCGCCTTTACCCCAATTTCTAATTGTTCTTTGCATATGAGACATTGTCAGCGTGGCTTTTATTATCCACATTTCTATCAACATTCTGATCACAGAATGCTCATGGAAAGGGCATGTTTCAACTCTTTCATAGATTCCTCATCTTCTGAGCTCTCACCAGAATTATCCCTAAATGCTCTGCTTTCAACGTTCTAGGCTATTTCCAGCTTGCTTCTCCAACCTCTGTCAAGTTGCCCAATTCCAAAGCTGCTTCCCTGTTCCAGGTATAGTTATAGTAATGATCTCAATTTTATGACCAATTTGCTGTATTAGTTTCTCATCATTATAATAAAGTGCCCGAGGCAGGCTAACTTTATATGAGAAAAGAAGCTTATTTTGCCTTATTGTTCTGAAGGTGCAAGGTCAGGAGTCCCCATATGGAGATGGTTTTCTTACTAGTAGAACCCAAATATGATACATGGCACCACATGGCAAGAGACAGAGAGTGTACATTTTGTCCATGTGGTTTCTCTGTCTCTTCCTATAAAGCCACATGAATTCAAATATGGAGTTTTTTTTTTTCAATAATAATCTTATCTCATCCTAATCGTTTCCCCCACCACCCACCAACACTAGTTTTAGACTGTCTGCGCTCTTCTAATGTCTCACGTTGGAAGTCAGTTTTCAACACGTGAAGATTTAGGAGACACTCAAACTATAGCTGAGCTGTAATACTGCTCTCTCCAGGATTTAGACTGGATAGGACTTGCATCACTGAGTGAACACTTTCTTCTCCATGTCTTTCAGCTGACATTAAAACCAACCGGGTAAATTAAATTAAACCTTTCTCTAGCTACTTAGCCATACTCTTTCTCTCTTTAACTTTGTTCTACACTGCAGTTATTTGGAAAATTGTATCAGTATTCATGAGGATTTGGGGGATGTATAGCAAATGAATGTGTAGGCTGAATAGGGGTAGAAAAGTCAGAGTGGGCCACCTAATATAAACCTTAGTTTTTAATTCAAACTTCTTAAAAAGACTCTCTTTGGTGTTTCAAGTATTTGTTCAGCCATTAATAAAGTGATATCTTGTTCTTTGGTACAATTTTTACTGTGTAGAACTCTTCCTGCAGTCATATGTGAGAGGAACTAGAGAGGAAAGATAAACACAATTTGCACCATTATGTGTAAAGTCCTTGTGAGAGAAACAATGTGCAGAACAGGCAAGGGATTGATCTGAGAATCTTGATCTAAATTTTTACATTCCTTGATGCTGTAGTTTGAGTATGTTCTCCCAAATTTCATGTGTTATAAATGTAATCCCCAAACTCATATGGCCATGTTATTTGAAGGTAGGACCTCAGGGAGACAATTAGGATAATTAGGATTAGATGAGATCATGGGGGTGAGGCCCCATGCTGGCATTCACAGCTTTAAAAGAAAAAGAGACCTAATTGAGTACCATTGCTCTATCTTACCACAGATGCCCTCTGCCACTTTATTACTCAGTGAGAAGGGCTTCACTGGATTCTGGTGCCATGATCTTGGACCTCTCAGAGTCCAGAGCTATAAGAAGTTAATCTGTGCTGTTCACAAATTATCCAGACTCAACTATTATGTAGTAAAAGCAGAAAGGAAAGATACTGGACTGTGGGATAAATTCCAGTATCCATTATTGGATCAATCAATTCATCATGGTTCCTAATTTTACAAAAAGTAAAAAAGATATACTAGATTGGGAGAAGAAATAATTTTGGCACATTCTGCTGATGTGCTTGGGCTTGTTTATTAAATTTACATATAAAGACTTCAAAGAACTGTATTTTTCTGTGAAGAGAATTTTAATATTTTGCATGAGAAAAAATTTTTGCAAAAATAGCCCAGGAACTACAAGGCTTTTAGCATTTTCCAGTCCCATCCACCCCTGATAGTATCTCTTTGTCACTGTGACTGCCACAATTAACAATCCCTCCCATTTTTCAATGCCTTCTATGGGAGTGGTGCCCCAGGATTGAGAATTGCTGAAAGAAAGAAGCAATCATGAATTTATGAAGCATTTCTGTCCTTTCCTCTCCTTGTCTGTCCCAACTCATACTCCAAGGTTCATCTGTGCAACACTTCTTCAGAAGCCCTTTGTGAATCTTCAGAAGCCTCTTTGTGAATCTTCAGAAGCCCCTTATGGATCTTGAAGCATTTCACTTTAATTTATAGTTTCTATATGTATAGTTTCTATATGTATGTCTCCACATTTGGGCTGGAAACTGCTTGAAAGTAAGGTCTGAAGTCTTCTTCATAGGATTTGCTTCCACTACCATCTTTGCAATTAATTTTCTTCTAGTGGTCCTCAGTGGAAGTGTTGAAAATCTTCAGATTTTTCTCACCAACTATCTAAGGGTAAATAAAATTCATTTTACTATATAATGAAGGACTGACATTGAAGGTATGACAGTCCTATTCATATGACTGTAGAGAGTCCTGTTCCCCCACCACCACTCCACACTGATTCCATGTATAAGTGGTTCCAGCTGTAGGTAGAGGCATCCAACTAGGCAAAATCTGCCCTCACTGCATGATCGCTAACATCAGTTTTGTCCATTTTCTTACTTGAATTGAAACACTGGTTCTGCTTGGGTCCAAAACCAGCTATGCTTCAGGCTGGAAACTTCACTTCAAGTTCTCCTATTTCTTAAGTCTTTGGACTCAGACTACACCATCTGCTCTACTGAGTTTCCAGTTTGCTTGCTATAGAAATCAGTAAGAATTCACTAAGTGATCACTGCCATCCTAGGGTTGTCACTTTCACCACAATGCCATAGAGAAAGATGAATTCTCCTTTGTCTCCTATATAGCTGCAGTGGGCAAGAACGCCCCCACCTAGGGCTGGAGCCACTTGTACACAGAGTCATGTGGGGTGGTGGTGGGGGAACAGTGCTCCTCCCAGCATCATGTGGATAGGACTGTCATGTCCATGGGCCTAGAGAACATCAAAGAGGATTAATCTCAAGCCTTAAAATCTGATGAATTTGCCTTGTTAGGTTTTATACTGCTTATGATCTGTCATCCTTTTCTTTTGTCCAGTTTGTCCTGTTTCTATTGTATGCATGTCTCACCGCTGTGTCTTGAAAGCGCGTAACACATTTAGTTGCATAGGTTCACAGCTGGAGAAGAATTTTGTTTCAAAATGAATTGTAATTCTAGTAACACTCATGTTTACCTTAGAGGATATGTAGATGAGTAATTGGACTTTATACTTTAGAGTTGATGTTAGAATGAGTTAAGATCTTCAAGGCCATTGGGGTAGAGTGAATGAATTTTCCATGTAATAAGGATATGGATTTTGGAGAGTCAGAAAAGAAATGTTACAGACTGGTGCCTTCCTATCAAAATTTGGGTTTTGAAGTACTACTCTATTAGCAAAAGAATAAATTTAAGTCATTTGTAGCAAAACAGAAGCACCTTGAGACCATAATATTAAGTGAAATAAATCAAACACACAAGTTTAAATATCCCATGCTTTCTCTTATGTGAGAAAACCAAAATATAAATAAAGGACTAATAAAATACAGATAATAGGAAGTAAGGGAATAGATAGTTCTCAAATAAAGAGGATCAAGAGATGGAGGAAGGAAAGGAAGGAAATGAAAAAAGAAATAAGATGTGTTATGTACATGTACCAATTCCATACAAGGGATATCATCATTATGTACTACAAACATGTACTGATAACAAAATACAATAAATGTTGAAAGTTTAATCTGAATGTTGTTGCAAGAGGAGGCAATAAAGATTAAATGAAATCACAAGATAAGACCTTAGTCTGATAGCGCTGGTGACTTTGTAGGAGAGACACAAGATCTCCCTGCTACAACAGAGCAGCTATATGCAAGCCAGCAACACAGCCTTTGCCACACTGAATCAACCTGCATCTTGGCGTCCACCTCCCCCAGCTCCAACTATGAGAAAATAACTTATTTAAATCCCTCTGTCTGTGTTATTCTGTTATGACAGGAAAATGTAAAGTGGAAACCTAAATGGATTTCTGTCTTGGGACTGGGTAAAAATTAATAGAGAAGCCATACATAATGGGTAAAGTAAAAACAACCCATGCAAATACAACCACAATATGGACAATAAAGAAAAAATGCATCTCCTGAAAGACAAAGAAAATATTGATGGAGGAGAAAAGTTAGCACTGATATCCAGATTATGCAAAAAGCAGAATTGTTTTATTTGGATATTATAAAAATATGACATGAAAATTTTAAATAATTTTGGAAATATCTAGATTATTTGTTTACTGCCACGTAAAATAAACCCTTTCCTTTGAGTATGTAAAACATCATGGTCGAAGAAGTAATTGAGCTAAGGGTGGTAGTGTATGCCTATGATTCCAGCCATCTGGAGACTGAGGCAGAAAGATCACAAATTCAAGCCCAGCCTGGGCAATTCATCAATTGAGCAAGATCCTGTTAAAAAGGGTGGGGGCGGAGTGGGGAGGCTAGGGAAATTGCTTAGCCTAAAGTTTCTGGGTTCCATTCCTAGTTCTGCAAGGCAAAAAAGAAGTAATTGTTTCTCCTCACCAAGGCCTCAGTGCAGAAGAGTAACCAATTAGATAGTGGATGTGTTTGTTTATAGACACCATGAGCCATTAGTTTCTGGCCTTATAGTATACTTATTGCTGACTTGTTTGGTCCATGAAATCTCCTCAAGTTTGTGGCTCAAAATAGTTGTTTTTCAAAATATGCTCTGATGCATAGAAATGGTGAGAGCCCTTGCTTACACGGTAGCCTTTTTTTTTCAATGGCCTCTCAAATTTGCATTATTTTTCTTTAACAAAGCGATTGCAAGTATAATGCCACTATATTTTTAAGCTTATGGCTCTGTATTACTGGGCATGGGATATTTAAACTTGTGTGTTTGATTTATTTCACTTAATATTATGGTCTCAAGGTGCTTCTATTTTGCTACAAATGACTTAAATTTATTCTTTTGCTAATAGAGTAGTACTTCAAAACCCAAATTTTGATAGGAAGGCACCAGTCTGTAACATTTCTTTTCTGACTCTCCAAAATCCATATCCTTATTACATGGAAAATTCATTCACTCTACCCCAATGGCCTTGAAGATCTTAACTCATTCTAACATCAACTCTAAAGTATAAAGTCCAATTACTCATCTACATATCCTCTAAGGTAAACATGAGTGTTACTAGAATTACAATTCATTTTGAAACAAAATTCTTCTCCAGCTGTGAACCTATGCAACTAAATGTGTTACGCGCTTTCAAGACACAGCGGTGAGACATGCATACAATAGAAACAGGACAAATTGGACAAAAGAAAAGGATGACAGATCATAAGCAGTATAAAACCTAACAAGGCAAATTCATCAGATTTTAAGGCTTGAGATTAATCCTCTTTGATGTTCTCTAGGCCCATGGACATGACAGTCCTATCCACATGATGCTGGGAGGAGCGCTGTTCCCCCACCACCACCCCACATGACTCTGTGTACAAGTGGCTCCAGCCCTAGGTGGGGGCGTTCTTGCCTACTGCAGCTATATAGGAGACAAAGGAGAATTCATCTTTCTCTATGGCATTGTGGTGAAAGTGACAACCCTAGGATGGCAGTGATCACTTAGTGAATTCTTACTGATTTCTATAGCAAGCAAACTGGAAACTCAGTAGAGCAGATGGTGTAGTCTGAGTCCAAAGACTTAAGAAATAGGAGAACTTGAAGTGAAGTTTCCAGCCTGAAGCATAGCTGGTTTTGGACCCAAGCAGAACCAGTGTTTCAATTCAAGTAAGAAAATGGACAAAACTGATGTTAGCGATCATGCAGTGAGGGCAGATTTTGCCTAGTTGGATGCCTCTACCTACAGCTGGAACCACTTATACATGGAATCAGTGTGGAGTGGTGGTGGGGGAACAGGACTCTCTACAGTCATATGAATAGGACTGTCATACCTTCAATGTCAGTCCTTCATTATATAGTAAAATGAATTTTATTTACCCTTAGATAGTTGGTGAGAAAAATCTGAAGATTTTCAACACTTCCACTGAGGACCACTAGAAGAAAATTAATTGCAAAGATGGTAGTGGAAGCAAATCCTATGAAGAAGACTTCAGACCTTACTTTCAAGCAGTTTCCAGCCCAAATGTGGAGACATACATATAGAAACTATACATATAGAAACTATAAATTAAAGTGAAATGCTTCAAGATCCATAAGGGGCTTCTGAAGATTCACAAAGAGGCTTCTGAAGATTCACAAAGGGCTTCTGAAGAAGTGTTGCACAGATGAACCTTGGAGTATGAGTTGGGACAGACAAGGAGAGGAAAGGACAGAAATGCTTCATAAATTCATGATTGCTTCTTTCTTTCAGCAATTCTCAATCCTGGGGCACCACTCCCATAGAAGGCATTGAAAAATGGGAGGGATTGTTAATTGTGGCAGTCACAATGACAAAGAGATGCTATCAGGGGTGGATGGGACTGGAAAATGCTAAAAGCCTTGTAGTTCCTGGGCTATTTTTGCAAAAATTTTTTCTCATGCAAAATATTAAAATTCTCTTCACAGAAAAATACAGTTCTTTGAAGTCTTTATATGTATATTTAATAAACAAGCCCAAGCACATCAGCAGAATGTGCCAAAATTATTTCTTCTCCCAATCTAGTATATCTTTTTTACTTTTTGTAAAATTAGGAACCAAGATGAATTGATTGATCCAATAATGAATTTATCCCACAGTCCAGTATCTTTCCTTTCTGCTTTTACTACATAATAGTTGAGTCTGGATAATTTGTGAACAGCACAGATTAACTTCTTATAGCTCTGGACTCTGAGAGGTCCAAGATCATGGCACCAGAATCCAGTGAAGCCCTTCTCGCTGAGTAATAAAGTGGCAGAGGGCATCTGTGGTAAGATAGAGCAATGGTACTCAATTAGGTCTCTTTTTCTTTTAAAGCTGTGAATGCCAGCATGGGGCCTCACCCCCATGATCTCATCTAATCCTAATTATCCTAATTGTCTCCCTGAGGTCCTACCTTCAAATAACATGGCCATATGAGTTTGGGGATTACATTTATAACACATGAAATTTGGGAGAACATACTCAAACTACAGCATCAAGGAATGTAAAAATTTAGATCAAGATTCTCAGATCAATCCCTTGCCTGTTCTGCACATTGTTTCTCTCACAAGGACTTTACACATAATGGTGCAAATTGTGTTTATCTTTCCTCTCTGGTTCCTCTCATATATGACTGCAGGAAGAGTTCTGTACAGTAAACATTGTACCAAAGAACAAGATATCACTTTATTAATGGCTGAACAAATACTTGAAACATCAAAGAGAGTCTTTTTAAGAAGTTTGAATTAAAAACTAAGGTTTATATTAGGTGGCCTACTCTGACTTTTCTACCCCTATTCAGCCTACACATTCATTTGCTATACATCCCCCAAATCCTCATGAATACTGATACAATTTTCCAAATAACTGCAGTGTGGAACAAAGTTAAAGAGAGAAAGAGTATGGCTAAGTAGCTAGAGAAAGGTTTAATGTAATTTACCCGGTTGGTTTTAATGTCAGCTGAAAGACATGGAGAAGAAAGTGTTCACTCAGTGATGCAAGTCCTATCCAGTCTAAATCCTGGAGAGAGCAGTATTACAGCTCGGCTATAGTTTGAGTGTCTCCTAAATCTTCACGTGTTGAAAACTGACTTCCAACGTGAGACATTAGAAGAGCGCAAACAGTCTAAAACTAGTGTTGGTGGGCGGTGGGGGAAGCGATTAGGATGAGATAAGATTATTATTGCAAAAAAAAAACCCCATGTTTGAATTCAGGTGGCTTTATAGGAAGAGAGAGAGACCACATGGACAAAATGTACACTCTCTGTCTCTTGCCATGTGGTGCCATGTATCACATTTGGGTTCTACTAGTAAGAAAACCATCTCCATATGGGGACTCCTGACCTTGCACCTTTAGAACAATAAGGCAAAATAAGCTTCTTTTCTCATATAAAGTTAGCCTGCCTCGGGCACTTTATTATAATGATGAGAAACTAATACAGCAAATTGGTCATAAAATTGAGATCATTACTATAACTATACCTGGAACAGGGAAGCAGCTTTGGAATTGGGCAACTTGACAGAGGTTGGAGAAGCAAGCTGGAAATAGCCTAGAACGTTGAAAGCAGAGCATTTAGGGATAATTCTGGTGAGAGCTCAGAAGATGAGGAATCTATGAAAGAGTTGAAACATGCCCTTTCCATGAGCATTCTGTGATCAGAATGTTGATAGAAATGTGGATAATAAAAGCCACGCTGACAATGTCTCATATGCAAAGAACAATTAGAAATTGGGGTAAAGGCGACCTTTAATCTATATCGCAAAACACTTGGCTGAACTGGGTCTACGCTGTGGAACTTTATTAAAGCCTTAATTTAAAAATGATAAACTTGGATATCTGGTGGAGAAAATATCCAAATCATAAAACCTTCAAGCTGCTTCTGGGTTACTTGTAAGTGCATATAGTAAGATTCAGAAGCAATGTCATGACCTAAAAGCAGAATGTATTATTTTAAAAAGAGAAGCAGAATGGAAAGATTTGGAAAATTCACAGCCTGGCCGGGATAAACGACAAAGATACAATAGAGAAGCTGCTTGCTAAAAAGATTAGTAAACATAAAAAGGAGCCAGTTACTTTGCACCACAATTGGAAAAAGGCTGTAAAGGCATCTCAGAAATCTTCCAGGTGGCCCTCCCCTTCATAGGTTCAGATATCTCCAATGAAGAATATTTTTGTGGAAACCCAAGGCACTCAGAACTGGCTACCATTTGCTAGCACTGCATCAAAATTCCGGCTTTCTGGCAAAGTGCTCCACAGTTATTGCAGCCTTACTTCGAGTGGGCCCAGAAATAGCTCATGAATACAGCAGATTTTAGAGTCATTCCCATGATGCTGGTTTTGCAGATTTACAAAATGAAAGTTACGGGGTCATGCTTCTTTCCAATGAGATTTCAAAGGAAATTCTGAAAGGCTAAACAGAAGTTTGCCACAGAGCTAGAGCTTATAAAGCTAGAACTTTAGTGGGTTGTATCTGATGGAAGTGTGGGAGTGGAGATTCCAGGAGGGTAGAGGTAACAGCAAAGTGAAATGCCTGCCCTGGAAACTACTCCTGGGTTAGTGTGCAACCCAAGATAGCAGCCATGTGGGTTACAGTTGGCAACGTCACAGAAGAAGGGGTGCAGTGTACACAAGATGCTGTAAGATTTGTGCTGGGTTTTAGTCTTTAAGTTAATTATTCCTTTCTATTTGCCTATTACCCTCTCTTGGAATAATTATCATATGCCTGTCTCATCACTTCACTTTGTAAGTACATATTTTTCTTCTTCATTTTTTTTTAGGGCCTCACAAATGACAGTTTGCCTTAAGTCTCAGAGCACAGTATGAATTTGAAATTTTGAGTGCACTGAAACAGTTATGACTTTGAAATTCCTAGGGAACGGAATGAAGGCGCTTGTACTGCAAGAACACTGTGGGGCCAAGATCTGTGGATGTTGTTTGTTCCCTCTACAGGTTTATATGTTGGAAGCTTGGTTCTCAGGGAATGGTGCCAGGAAGTAAAGGAACATTTAGGAGGTCAGGCCTAGTGGAAGTTCTAAGTCATGTGTGGGCATTCCCTTGAAAGGAATTAAGAGGCCTTGGGGGTGGGAGTGGGGAGGTTCTGGTTAGTTTTCTTAGAAGGATTGTTAGAAAAGTTTGACGCTGGCCTGGCTCAGGTGAAGCTATGATCTCTTTAGCTTCCTAGATGAAGATACCGTCCTTTCCCACAAATGCCATAAAGCACCTACCAGAGGCTTTTCCAGGCCGCTTGGAATTTCTGCTTCCAAAACTGTGAGCTAAATAAATCTTTTTTTTTTTCTTCATTAGTCTGTTGTGGTCATCTTAACAGAGTAATGAAAAATAGACTAATACAAGAAGGAGGAGGAGGAGAGAGAATGTGTAAGACTATTGACCTCCCTAACTCTAAGTTCTATGCTGCTCATTAGAAAACCAGATCTTAAAGACTGACCTTGTCTATGACCCTTCTTTTTCTTTCCTGTTCCATGGAGCTGAAAAACTAAGAATGTTGGCAGTGGTTTTGGAGGTAAATAGAGGCACTCTCTCACCATACGTGTTAGTCTTCTGTTCTTCTGGCTCAAAAGTGACCATAGGGTTTTAGAGTGCATTGAAATTTGATTTGCAGGTATAGGATGCATTTCAGAAAGAAAGACAAAAATATGGAAAATTAAAATGAGAAGATAATATTCAGTGATTAAATAGATGTAAAAACAGGAGAAAATGGATTTAAGGTAATTACCAATTTTCAGCATGAATTTATTCACTCACATGCAGAATATAGAATAAAGAATACATTTGGGCAATAAAATGTCTTTCAGGTATCATGTTAAATCTACATAAGGTAGAATATCCCAATGAAGATGCTCAGAAGGCAGTTGGCATATTGCTCAAATGTTCAATAAAAAACCTAGATCATTTATTTTCTTGTTTAATACTAAACTACTTTTCATGGCCCAACTCAAAATTTACTTTTACTCATCCAAATAGGCAGAGCAATATATAATTGCTATTTCCATAATATTTTATAATATTTCCATAATGTAATATGAATATAACACTTATAGTCTGTTATTCCTATTTTAATATTTTTCATGTTCCACGAAATCTTAGATCACGACTGATTCAGCCTTACATCTTTAGTAGTTAGCCCAACCAATAATACTTATTTAAATGAAATCAATAAACATGGTAAATAGAATGTTCTGGGAAATTTGGCAGTAAGTATGCTATTTAAGGTAATGTTCAAGAGGTAGCTTAGTATCTGATCACTGGTTTTCTTTTGATTCTTGAACAAGCAACCTGAATCTCATCTTAGATCACTGCACTGTTCTTTCTGACATTTTTTTTTTTTTGCTTTACATTTTTCTCTTTTATTCCTTATTTTCATACACTGTCCTCAGAGAAGCACTCCAATCTAAAGCAATGCTGTCCCACCTGGGGCTTTGTATCTTACAACCGTGTTTTGTTTTCTTTATTGCATGATTCACCACCTGATTAACTTATTCACTTATCATCTGTCCTCTGCCCCATACAATCGTAGGTCCGTGAGAGCAGAGAACTGTCTCACACACTGCCAGGTCCCTGAGGCCTAGATCAAGCAGGCCCTCGATAAATACCTATTGGCTGAATAAATGATGTAGGTCATCCCCAAGGGAAAGAGAGAAGTTTCTATGAATGTTTACAAAACTATCATTTTTATTTACTCTAATTTGGATTTATGCATTGGAAAATAAACACTAACGTGATCTCCCACATTCGTGTGATGTTTCTGTCTACCCTCAGTTTTCTCACTTTGGCGAATCCTGAGACATACACTCAAGAATCCTGCTGTCCTTTATTTTCACAGTTGAGTTGATGTAATTACAGCTTCACAGATGATAGACTGGATTCTTTCTAGGATCTTTTTTGTTGGACATTTTATCTTATTTAATACCTCCCATTAATATGAACAAAAAATGAAGGATGACATTATTGCAGGTTCAAGTATCTCCTCTGAAATAGCAGGAAAACAACATATGAAGGAACCATATGTGGTACGGTCATTGCCGCCTCAAGAAAGATGTGACCAAGGCTCTGTAACACCCTGCCTGCACAGTTTGTAAATTGCCTAGTTAAGTTTGGACTCAAACTGTGTTACTCACTTTCAAACTCTGTTAAATTTCTTAGTACTTTAATAGAGTTGATAGGGTGAACCCATTTACTATGACAAAGGGATTACCTTTAAATTGGTCCTTTAGTTTAAGTAATATTTCTTCTTTAATGAGTCTAACAAAAGAGGGCTATAGTGTGTTATCTATGGATGAAATTAAAGGAAAAGAATACTCTGAAGCACGTAGGGTTCTAAAAGGAATCACCAAGAACACAGTCATTTTTCAGCAACTGTAGGGGATTGGTTCCAGGTACCCTGTGGATAAAATTCACAGTGTTCAAGTCCCTTATATGAAACTATAATATTTACATATAATACATACTTAAAATCATCTCTATATTACTTATAATACCTCCAATACAATGCAAATGCTATGTAAGTAGTTGTTATACTGCACTGAATAGGAAATGACAAGAAAAGCACCCGTACATGTTCAGCACAGATACAATTTTTAAAAGTACATTTTTCAACCCAAAGTTGGTTGAATCTACAAATATAAATCCTGTGGATACAGAGGCCTAACTATACATGTGCATTCCAGAATACTATAGGTATTAGAGAGTTGTTTAAATAAATTTTTAGGATTAAAAAAGCATATGAATGCATATTAAAAAATAGAACATTTAATAAATTTAAACTGAATAATCTGAAAATA
>PVJX010038224.1:0-16038 GCA_004027295.1 Dolichotis patagonum
CGGGATATTTTTCACACACGTGATGCCTCGTTTTGACTACACGCGGGACACTGGATTTTTTTAAAAGGCATGATGCCTTGTTCTGACAACCCGTGGGACGCGGGATTTTTATCACACGTGTGACGCCTTGTTTTCACAACCCGTGGGAGGCAGGATATTGTTCACACACGTGATGCCACATTTTAACCACCCGCGTGATGCGGGATTTTTTTTAAAAGGTGTGATGCCTTTTTTTGACCCCCTGCGGGGCACGGGATGTTTTTAAAAAGTGTGACGCCTTGTTTTGACCACCCAAGGGATGCTGGATATTTTTTAAAATTTGTGACACCTCGCTTTGACCCCTCACGGGACGAGGGAATTTTAAATGGTGTGATGCCTCGTTTCAACCTCCCGCGGGATGTGGGATTTTTTTCACACATGTGATGCCTCGTTTTGACCACCCGCGGGACACGGGATATTTTAAAATGCGTGACGCTTCATTTTGACACCTCGTGGGTCGTGGGATTTTTTTAAAAAGGAGTGAAGCCTCATTTGACCACGTGTGGGACGCGGGATTTTTTCACATGTGTGACGCCTCATTTTGACCACCTGCATGACGCGGGATTTTTTAAAAATGCGTGATGCCTTGTTTTGACCAGCCGGGGACGCGGGATTTTTTTAAAAAAGCGTGATGCCTCATTTTGACCCCCTGCTGCACGCGGGATTTTTTTCACATGTGTGACACCTCGTTTTGACACCCCACGGGAAGCAGGATAATTTTTAAAAGGCGTGATGCTTTGTTTTAACCCCCCGAGGTACGTGGGATTTTTTTTTAAAAGGCGTGATGCCTCATTTTGACCACCAGTGGAACGCAGGATTTTTTCACATGTGTGATGCCTCGTTTTCACCCTCTGCAGGATGTGGGATTTTTTTTTAAAATGGCGTGATGCCTCGTTTTGACACCCCGTGGGATGCTGGATTTTTTTATAAAGCGTGACACCTCATTTGTCTCCTCTGCAGGACACGGAATTTTTTTCACATGTGTGATGCCTCGTTTTTACCTCCCGTGGGAAGTGGGATTTTTTTAAAAGGTGTGACACCTCGTTTTGACCACCCGTGAGATACAGTTTTTTTTTTTTTAACATGTGTGATGCCTCGTTTTGACCACCTGCAGGACGCGGAATTTTTTTCCCTCATGTGACGCCTCACTTTGACCACCGGTGGGACGTGGGATTTTTTAAAAATGGTGTGATGCCTCGTTTTGACCACCGTGGGACACGGGATTTTTTTCACACGTGTGATGCCTTGTTTTGACCACACGTGGGAGGTGGGATTTTTTAAAAGAGGCGTGATGCCTCGTTTTCAACACACGTGGAACGCGGGATGTTTTTCACATGTGTGACGCCTCGTTTTGACCACCTGCGGGATGCGTGATTTTTTTTTAAAGGGCGTGACACCTCGTTTTGACCACCTGCATGTCGCGGGATATTTTTCACATGCGTGAGGCCTCCTTTTGACCACCCAGGGTATGTGGGATTTTTTTCATAGGCGTGATGTCTCATTTTGACCAGCCACATGACGCGGGATTTTTTTCACAAGTGTGATGCCTTGTTTTGACCACTCGCAGGACACGGGTTTTTTTTCACATGCGTGACGCCTTGTTTTGACCACCCACGGGACGCGGGATATTTTTCACATGCGTGATGCCTTGTTTTGACCACTGTTGGTATGTAGGATTTTTTTTAAAAGGTGTGACGCCTCATTTTGTCCACCCGCGAGTCACAGGATATTTTCACATGCATGAGGCCCCATTTTGGCCACCCGCAGGATGCAGGAATTTTTTCACATGCGTGACGCCTCCTTTGGACCACTCGCGTGATGTGGAATTTTTTTCACACGTGACGCCTTGTTTTGACCACCCACAGGAAGGGGGATGTTTTTCACACACGTGACCCATCGTTTTGACCACCCGTGGTATGCAGGATTTTTATCACATGCGTGACGCCAGCTTTTGACCACCCACGTGACGTGGGATATTTTTCACATGCATGACGCCTTGTTTTGACCACCTGTGAGATGCGGGTTTTTTTTTTTTACATGTGTGACACCTCATTTTGACCACCTGCAGGATGCGGAATTTTTTTCCCACACGTGACGCCTCATTTTGACCACCGGTGGGATGCGGGATTTTTTTAAAATGGCATGACGCCTCGTTTTGACCACCGTAGGACGTGGGATTTGTTTCACACATGTGATGCCTTGTTTTTACCACCCATGGGATGCAGCATATTTTTCACATGCGTGATGCCTCTTTTTGACCACACGCAAGACACGGGAATTTTTTCACATGCGTGATGCCTCATTTTGACCACCCGTGGGATGCGGGAATTTTTTCACAAGTGTGATGACTCATTTTGACCACCTGTGGTATGCAGGATTTTTTTCAGATGCGTGAGGCCTCGTTTTGACCACCCGTGGAACACAGCATTTTTTTTAAAAGGCGTGATGCCTCGTTTTGACAACATGCGGGATGTAGGAATGTTTTCACATGCGTGACGCCCCGTTTTGACCACCTGCGGGATGCGGGATATTTTTTTTTAAGGCGTGATGGCTTGTTTTGACCACACGCGGGACGCGGGATTTTTTTCACACACGTGACGCCTCGTTTTGACCACACTTTGGAGGTGGGATTTTTTTTAAATGGCGTGATGCCTCGTTTTGACCACATGCGGAACGCGGGATTTTTTTACATGAGTGATGGCTCATTTTGACCACCTGTGGAATGCGGGATTTTTTTAAAAAGGCGTGACACCTCGTTTTGACCACACGTGAGTTGCGGGATATTTTTCACACGCGTGATGCTCCGTTTTGACCACCCGCAGGATGTGGGATTTTTTTCACATGTGTGACGCCTCCTTTTGACCACCCAGTGTACGCGGGATTTTTTTCTCAGGTGTGATGCCTCATTTTTACCACCCGCATGACACGGGATTTTTTTCATACGCGTGATGCCTTGCTTTTACCAACCGCAGGATACAGGATTTTTTTCACATGCATGATGTCTCGTTTTGACCACCTGCGGTACGCGGGATTTTTATCACACGTGTGATGCCTTGTTTTGACCACCCGCAAGACGCGGGATTTTTTTCACACGTGTGACACCTCCTTTTGACCACCCGCAGGACGCGGGATTTTTTAAAAGGTGTGATGCCTTGTTTTGACCACCCGTGGGACGCGGGATTTTTTTCACACATGTGACGCCTCGTTTTGACCACACATGGGAGGCGGGATTTTTTTTAAAAGCGTGATGCCTTGTTTTGACCACACACAGAACGCGGGATATTTTTCACATGCGTGACGCCTTGTTTTGACCACCTGCAGGACGCGGGATGTTTTTTAAAAGGCGTGATGCCTTGTTTTGACCACCCACAGAACGCGGGATATTTTTCACATGTGTGACGCCTTGTTTTGACCACCTGCAGGACGCAGGATGTTTTTTAAAAGGCGTGATGCCTTGTTTTGACCACCCACGGGATGCAGGATTTTTTTCACACACATGATGCCTCGTTTTGACCAAATGTGGGAGGCGGGATATTTTCACATGCGTGACACCTTGTTTTAACCACCCGCAGGACGCGGGATATTTTTCACATGTGTATCGCCTTGTTTTGACCACCCCCGGGACACGGCATTATTTTCATATGGGTGACACCTCGTTTTGACCACCCGTGGGACGCGGGATTTTTTTCACACACGTGACGCCTCGTATTGACCATACCTGGGAGGCGGGATTTTTTTAAAAAGTGTGACACCTCGTTTTGACCACATGCGGAATGCGGGATATTTTTCACAAGTGTGACACCTTGTTTTGACCACCCGCGGGATGCGGGATTTTTTTAAAAGGCGTGACGCCTTGTTTTGTCCACCCGCGAGTTGCAGGATATTTTTCACACATGTGAGACCCCGTTTTGACCACCCGCAGGATGCAGGATTTTTATCACACGTGTGACGCCTGCTTTTGACCACCCACAGGATGCGGGATGTTTTTCACATGCGTGATGCCTCGTTTTGACCACCCGCGAGACACGGGATTTTTTTCACATGCATGACACCTTGTTTTAACCACCTGTGGGACATGGAATTTTTTTCACACACATGACGCCTCATTTTGACCATCGATGGGATGCGAGAATTTTTTAAATGGCGTGACATCTCGTTTTGACCACCTGTGGGTCGCGAGATTGTTTTCACATGTGTGACGCCTTGTTTTGACCACCCTTGGGACGCAGCATATTTTTCACACACGTGACACCTTGTTTTGACCACCTGAGGGATGCGGGATTTTTTTCACACACGTGACGCCTCCTTTTGACCACATGTAGGAGGCGGGATATTTTTAAAAAGGTGTGATGCCTCGTTTTGACCACACATGGAACGCGGGATTTTTTTCACATGCGTGACTCCTCATTTTGACCACCAGCAGGATGTGGGATTTTTTTAAAAGGCCTGACTCCTAATTTTACCACCCACGTGAAGCGGGATATTTTCCAAACGAGTGATGCCTTGTTTTGACCACCCGTGGGATGCGGGTTTTTTTTTAAATGGCGTGATGCCTCGTTTTGACCACCCGCAGGATGCAGGATTTTTTTCACATGCATGGCACTTCGTTTTGACCACCTGCATGACGTGGAATTTTTTCTAAAAGGCGTGATGCCTTGTTTTGACCACACGCGGGACGCGGGATTTTTTTCACACACGTGATGCCTCGTTTTGGCCAAACGTGGGAGGTAGGATTTTTTTAAAAAGGTGTGACACCTCATTTGGAGCACACGTGGAATGCGGGATTTTTTTCACTTGGGTGACGCCTCGTTTTGACCACCCGCAGGATGCGGGATTTTTTTAAAAGGCGTGACACCTGATTTTGCCACCTGCGGGATGTGGGATATTTTTCACACGTGTGATGCCTCATGTTGACCACACGTGGGATGCGGGATTTTTTTAAAAGGTGTGACGCCTCATTTTGACCACACCTGGAACGCAGGATATTTTCACGTGCGTGACGCCTTCTTTTGACCACCTGCGGGATGCGGGATTTTTTTAAAAAGGCGTGACGCCTCATTTTGACCACCCGTGGGACGCGAGATTTTTTTAAATGGCATGATGCCTTGTTTTAACCTCCCGCAGGACGTGGGATTTTTTTTCACACATGTGACGCCTTGTTTTGACCACATGTGGGAGGCAGGATTTTTTTAAAAGGCGTGATGCCTTGTTTTGACAGCACACGCAGAACATGGGATGTTTTTCACATGCGTGACACCTTGTTTTGACCACCTGTGGGACATGGGATTTTTTTTAAAAGGCGTGATGCCTCGTTTTGACCAGCCGCATGACACGGGATTTTTTTCACACGCGTGACTCCTTGTTTTGACCACCCGCAAGATGCGGGCTTTTTTTCACACATGTGACGCCTCGTTTTGACAACCCCCGAGACACGGGATTTTTTTCACATGTGTGACGCCTCCTTTTGACCACCTGCAGGACGCAGGAGTTTTTTTAAAAGTTGTGATGCCTTGTTTTGACCACCTGCGGGACACGGGATTTTTTTCACTCATGTGGTGCCTCATTTTGACCACACGTGGGAGGAGGGATTTTTTTTTAAGCATGACGCCTCGTTTTGACCCCCACAGGACACAGGATTGTTTTCACACGTGTGACGCCTTGTTTTGACCACCCGCTGGAGGGCGAATTTTTTGACACACGTGATGCCTTGTTTTGACAACCCGCAGGATGTGGGATTTTCTTAAAATGGCCTGACACCTCATTTTGACCACCCGTGGGATGAGGGATTTTTTTTAAAAGGCGTGATGCCTCGTTTTGACACACCGCAGGACGCAGGATTAATTTTAAAAGGCTTTACGCCTCGTTTTGACCCCCTGCCGGATGCCGGATTTTTTTCACATGCGTGATGCCTCGTTTTGACCACCCACAGGACATGGGATTTTTTAAAAAGGCATGATGCCTCATTTTGAACCCCTGTGGGAAGTGGGATATTTTTCACACACGTGACGCCTCATTTTGCACCCCCCGCGAGACTGGGGACTTTTTTTAAAAGGCATGATGCCTTGTTTTGACCACCTGCGGGGATGCGGGATTTTTTTAAAAAGGCGTGACATCTCTTTTGGACCTCCAGCAGGACGCCGGATTTTTTTTTTAAATGGCATGACACCTCATATTGACCCCCACATGACACGGGATTTTTAAAAAATGCATGATGCCTCATTTTGATCCCCGGCGGGACGTGGAATTTTTTCACATGCGTGATGCCTCATTTGATTGCCTGCGGGATGTGGGAATTTTTTTAAAATGCGTGACGCCTCATGTTAACCCCCCGCTAGACGTGGAATTTTTTTGACACACATGACACCATATTTTGACCCCTTGCAGGATGCGGGATTTTTTTAAAGAGGCGTGATGTCTCGTTTTGAACACCCCCGGGACGCGGGATTTTTTTGACCTGACACCTCCTTTTGACCACAAGCAGGATACGGGATTTTTTTCACACGTATGACACCTTGCTTTGACCACCCCGAGGGAAGCGGGATTTTTTCACATGCGTGGTGCCTCGTTTTGACCACCCGCGGGACGTGGGATTTTTATCACACATGTGACGCCTCGTTTTGACCTACCACATGACACAGGAGTTTTTGCACATGCGTGATGCCTCATTTTGACCACACGCGGGATGTGGGATTTTTTATAAAAGGCGTGACGCCTCGTTTTGACCACCCGTGGGACGCGGGATTTTTTTCACACATGTGATGCCTCGTTTTGACAACTCGCCAGACGTGGGATTTTTTTCACACATGTGACGCCTCTTTTTGACCAACCTGCGTGACGCGTGATTTTTTACCACACGTGATGTGTCATTTTAACCACACGCTTGATGCGTGATTTTTTTTACACGCGTGATGCCTCGTATTGACCACCTGCGCGACATGAGATTTTTATTAAATGGCGTGAAGTCTCATTTTGACCACCTGCGTTACGCAGGATTCTTTTCACACACGTGATGCCTCATTTTTACCACCCCAGATGCTGGAATTTTTTCACACTTGTAACGACTCGTTTTGACCACCCGCGAGATGCAGGATTTTTTTCACATACATGATGCCTCATTTTGACCTCCCGCATGACAGGGGATTTTTTTCACATGCGTGATGCCTCGTTTTGACCACCCGCGGGATGTGGGATTTTTCACATGTGTGAAGCCTCGTTTTGACAATTTGCCAGACGTGGGAATTTTTTCACACGCGTGATGCCTCGTTTTGACCACCCGCATGACGTGGGATTTTTTTCCACACGCATTACGCGTCATTTTGACGACCCGCGTGATGTGTGATTTTTTCCAGATGCGTGACACATCATTTTGACCACCCACGTGACCCGTGACTATTTTCCACAAGTGTGACACATCATTTTGACAACTCGCCAGATGCATGATTTTTTTCACACTCGTGAAGGGTCATTTTGACCACATGCATGACTCATAATTTTTTTTCACACGCGTGACATGCCTTTTGACCACCTGCGGGATGAGGGAATTTTTTCACATGAGTGATGCCATGTTTTGACCACCCGTGTGACACGGGATTTTTTTCACATGCGTGATGACTCGTTTTGACCACCTGCGGGATGTGGGAATTTTTCACACTCATGACACTTCGTATTGACAACCTGCATGACCTGGAATTTTTTTTACATTTGTGACGCCTCTTTTTTTTACCATCTGCATGACGTTGGATTTTTTTTCACATGCATGATGCCTCGTTTTGACCACCCATGTGACACGGGAGTTTTTTAACATATGTGATGCCTTGTTTTGACCACCTGTGTGATGCGGGATTTTTTCCCCAGCCTGACGCTTCCTTCTAACCACCCGTGTGATGCATAATTATTTTGCACACACGTGACGCATCATTTTGACCACTCGCGTGACGCGTGATTTTTTTCCACACGTGTGATGCTTCATTTTGAACACATGCGTGACTCGTGATATTTTCCACACGTGTGACTTGTCATTTTGAACACACGTGATGCCTGATTTTTTTCCACATGCGTGACGCATCATTTTGACCACACAAGTGATGCTTGATTTTTTTCACATGCGTGAAGTGTCATTTTGACCACATGCATGATGCGTGATTTTTTAAACATGCATGACACATCATTTTGACCACACACGTGACATGTGATATTTTTCACACACGTGATGCCTCGTTTTGTCCACCTGTGGGATGCAGAATTTTTTTCACATGCATGACGCCTGATATTGACACCCCGGGTGACACAAGATTTTTTTAAAAGGTGTGACGACTCATTTTGAACACCTGCATTTGAACACCTACGCAGGATTTTTTTCACACACGTGACACCTTGTTTTGTCCACCCGCGAGACGTGGGATTTTTTTCACACGCGTGACCCCCTCATTTTAACCACCCGCAGTACACAGAATATTTTTCATATGCATGACGCATCATTTTGACCGCCTGCGGGAGGCGGGATATTTTTCCACATGCGTGATACCTCTTTTTGACCCCCCGCGGGTTGCGTGATATTTTTCACATGCGTGACGCCTCGTTTTGACAACCCCTGGGACTCGGGATTTTTTTAAAAAGGCGTGACAACTCATTTTGTCCACCCGCGGGATGTGGGAGTTTTTCACAAGCGTGACCCCTCTTTTTAACCACCCACGGTACGCGGGATATTTTTCACACGCGTGATGCGTCATTCTGACCACCCGTGTGCCGCATGATACTTTTACACATGCGTGATGCATCGTTTTGACAACGCGCGTGACGCATGATTTTTTTCACACATGTCACGCATCGCTTTGACCACCTGCGTGAGGCTTGATTTTTTTCCACACGCATGATGCGTCATTTTGACCACATGCATGACGTGTGATATTTTTGCACATGTGTGACACATCATTTTGATCACACACGATGCGTGATTTTTTTTAACACACGTGATGCATCATTTTGACCACATGCATGACCTGTGATTTTTTTCACACACGTGACATCATTTTGACCACACTTGTGACGTGTGATTTTTTTTCACATGCGTGACGCCTTGTTTTGACCACCGTGGGACTTGGGATTTTATTCACACCTGTGACACCTCATGTTGACCACCCCGAGACGCAGGATTTTATTCACACGTGTGACGCCTTGTTTTGACCACCCGCGGCACGTGGGATTTTTTTCAAAGGCATGACACCTCATTTTAACCACCCACGGTAAGCAGGAATTTTTTCTCACATGGGACACCTCATTTCGACCACCCGCGGGACATGGGATTTTTTTCAAATGTGTGATGCCTCATTTTAACCACCCGCAGGACACGGGAATTTTTTCCCATGCGTGATGCCTCGTTTTGACCACCCCGAGATGCGGGATTTTTTTCACACATGTGAAGCCTTGTTTTGACCAACCCGCATGATGCGTGACATTTTTAACACGCGTGATGCATTATTTTGACCACATGCTTGATGCGTGATTTTTTTCACACACATGACTCGTCATTTTGACCACACACATGATGTGTTATTTTTTTTTCACACGCGTGACATCTCGTTTTGACCACCCCGAGATGCGGGATTTTTTTCACACACATGACGCCTCATTTTGAACATCCGCAGCATGCGGGATATTTTTCAAAGGCGTGACGCCTCGTTTTAACCACCCGCAGTACACAGGATTTTTAAAAAAATGCGTGATGCCTCGTTTTGACCACCGGTGGGATGCGGGATTTTTTCGCATGCGTGACACCTCATTTTGACCAACCGGCATGACATGTGATTTTTTTAACGCGCGTGATGAGTCATTTTGACCACACGCTTGATGCGTGATTTTTTTCACATGCGTGAATCCTCTTTTAGACCACCCGCAGGACGCGGGATGTTTTTTAAAAGGCCTGATGCCTCGTTTTGACCACCGGCGGGACATGGGATTTTTTTCACACTCGTGAAGCCTCGTTTTTACCACCCTCAGGATGCGTGATTATTTTCACACGCGTGAAGCCTTGTTTTGACCACCTGCGGGACACGGAATTTTTTTTACACGCTTGACACCTCATATTGACACCCCGGGCAACACGAGATTTTTTTTTTTAAAAGGCATGATGACTCATTTTGAACACCCGCGTTATGCGGGATTTTTTTCATACACGTGATGCCTCATTTTGACCACCCGCGGGGTGCGGGATTTTTTTTAAAAGGCCTGATGCCTCGTTTTGACCACCGGTGGGACGCGGGATTTTTTTTGCATGCGTGATGCCTCGTTTTGACCAACCCGCGTGACGCGTGATTTTTTTAAAACATGTGACATGTCATTTTGACCACACGCTTGATGCGTGATTTTTTCACATGCGTGAAGCCTCTTTTAGACCACCCGCGGGACACGGGATTTTTTTAAAAGGCCTGATGCCTCGTTTTGATCACCGGCGGGACGCAGGATATTTTTCACACCCGTGAAGCCTCGTTTTTACCACCCTCAGGGCGCATGATTATTTTCACACGCGTGAAGCCTTGTTTTGACCACCTGCGGGACGCAGAATTTTTTTACATGCTTGACGCCTCATATTGACACCCCGGGCAACACAAGAATTTTTTTTATAAGGCTTGACAACTCGTTTTGAACACCCATGTTATGCGGGATTTTTTTCATACGCGTGATGCCTCGTTTTGACCACCCGTGGGGCGCGCAAATTTTTCACATGCGTGATGCCGCGTTTGGATCATGCGCGAGACGCGGGAATTTTTTCACATGTGTGGCACTTCGTTTTGACCATACGTGGGACGCGGGATTTTTTTCACATATGTAACACCTGGATTTGACCACCTGCATCACGCGGGATATTTTTCACATGCGTGACGTCTCACTCTGACCACCTGCGGGATGCGGGATTTTTTTCACACGCATGATGCCTCATTTTGACCACCCGTGAGACCCGGGATTTTCTCACACATGTTATGCTTTGTTTTGACCAGCTGCGGGACGCTCAATTGTTTTTTAAAGCCATGACGCCTCGTTTGGACCAACCGTGAGACGTGGGATATTTTTCACATGTGTGATGCCTCGTTTTGACCACCTGCGAGACGCAGGATTTTTTTCACCTGCGTGATGCATCATTTTGACCACCTGCAGGATGCGGGATTTTTTGACGCGTGACGTCTCATTTTGACCACCTGTGGGAGGTGAGATTTTTTTCACCTGTGTGATGCATCATTTTGACCAGCCACAGGATGCGGGATTTTTTCACATGTGTGACCTGTCGTTTTGACCACCCGTGGGATGCATGATTTTTTTAACACACATGACGCCTCGTTTTGACCACCTGCGGGAAGCAGAATTTTTTTCACACACGGGACGCCTCATTTTGACCACCTGCGGGACGCGGGATTTTTTAAAAAAGGCATGATGCCTCATTTTGACCACCGGCAGGACGCGGGACACACCTGATGCCTCGTTTTGACCACCCGTGGGATGCAGGATTTTTTTAAAATGGCGTGACACCTCATTTTGAACACCCGTGGGACGCGGGATACTTTTCACATGCATGACACCTCGTTTTGACCACCTGTGGGACACAGGATTTTTTTCACACGTGTGACGCCTTGTTTTGACCACCCAAAGACGTGGGATTTATTTCCACACACGTGATGCGTCTTTTTGACCACCCGTGTGATGCGTGATATTTTTTCCACGTGCCTGACATGTCATATTGAACACACGTGTGACACTTGATTTTTTCCACATGCGTGAGGTGTCATTTTGACCACATGTGTGACGCGTGATTTTTTGCACACGCGTGTTGCATTTTGACCACATGCGTGATGTGTGAATTTTTTAACATGCATGACACGTCATTTTGACCACATGCATGACGTGTGATTTTTTTCACATGCGTGACTGGTCATTTTGACCATACATGTGACGCATGAATTTTTTCACACGCGTAACACCTCGTTTTTACTGCCCTGAGACGCAGGATTTTATTCACAAACGTTGTGCCTCGTTTTGACCACCTGCATTTAATGGGATTTTTTTCAAAGGCCTGACGCCTCGTTTTAACCACCTGCGGTACGCAGATGTTTTTCTCACGCGTGATGCATCATTTTGACAACCTGCGTTACATGGGATTTTTTTCACACTCGTGAGGACTCGTTTTGACGACCCGCATGACGCGAGATTTTTTTCACGTGTGACACATCGTTTTGACCACCCGTGTGATGCGGGATTTTTTTCACACACCTGACACCTTGTTTTGACCACCCCGTGGGACACGGGATTTTTTTCACACGCATGACACCTCGTTTTGACAACCCGCGTGATGCGGGATTTTTTTCCACACACGTGACACGTCGTTGTAAGCACCCGCGTGACGTGTGATTTTTTTGCACATGTGTGACTCGTCATTTTTACCACATGCGTGATGCCTGATTTTTTTTCACATGTGTGATGCCTCATTTTGACCACTCGCCTGACCCATGATTTTTTTCACATGCATGAAGCATCATTTTGACCACACGCGTGACACGTGATATTTTTTCACACGCGGAATGCGTCATTTTGACCACATGCATGATGCGTGATATTTTTTCACATGCAGAACACGTCATTTTGACCACACACATGATATTTTTTCACATGCGTGATGTGTCATTTTGACCACACATGTGACGCGTGATTTTTTTTCACACACATGACGCCTCCTTTTGACCACATGCGGGATGCTCGATATTTTTAAAAAGGTGTGACACCTCGTTTTGACCATCTGCGGGACACGGGATATTTTTCACAGGTGTGACGCCTCCTTTTAAACACCCGCTGGATGCAGGATTGTTTTCACATGCGTGACACCTCCTTTTGACCACCTGCATGATGAGGGATTTTTTCCCACACATGTGGTGTGGTGTTTTGACCACCCGCATGACATGGGATTTATTTCCACACATGTGATGCAGTGTTTTGACCACCCGCATGACATGGGAATTTTCCACAGTCGTGAGGCCTCGTTTTAACCACCCGTGTGACACGGAATTTTTTTTGCACGTGTGATGCCTCATTTTGACCACCCGCAGGATGCGGGATGTTTTTCCCATGCTTGATGCCTTGTTTTGACAACTCGCCAGACGAGGGATTTTTTCATGCCCGTGATGCCTCATTTTTACCACACGCGTGACACGTGATTTTTTTTGACATGCGTGTCCTGTCATTTTGATCACATGCATGATGTGTGATTTTTGTCACATGCGTGACTCATCATTTTGACCACACGTGATGCATGATTTTTTTTGCATGCGTGATGCCTCATTTTGACCACCCGCAGTATGAGGGATTTTTTTCAAAGGCGTGACGCCTCATTTTAACCACTGGCGGGACACGGGATATTTTTGACACATGTGATGCCTCATTTTGACCACCCCAGGGACGCAGGATTTTTTAAAAAATAGCATGACGCCTCTTTTTGACCACCTGCGGGACCCACAATATTTTTCACAGACGTGACGCCTCATTTTGACCAACCAAGTGACGCGTGATTCTTTTTAAAAGGTGTGACACCTCGTTTTGACCACCCACAGGACAAGGATTTTTTTCACACATGTGACACCTTGTTTTCACAACCCGCGGGACGCGGGATGTTTTTCACATGCGTGATGCCTCTTTTTGACCAAGCCTCATGACGCAGGATATTTTTCACATGCGTGATGCCTTGTTTTGACCACCCCGATATGCGGGATTTTATTCACACACGTGACGCCTCGTTTTGACCACCTGCGGCATGCTGGATTTTTTTCAAATGTGTGACACTTCGTTTTAACAACCTGCGGATACACGGGATTTTTTTCTCACACATGACGCATTGTTTTGACCACCCACAGGATGTGGGATTTTTTTCACATGCGTGATGCCTCATTTTGACCACCCGCGGGACGCGGGATTTTTTTCCCACGTGTTACGCCTAGTTTTGACCACCGTGGGACGCGAGATTTTTTTCCCAGGTGTGACGCCTCGTTTTGACAACTTGTTGGAAGCGAGATTTTTTTCACATGCATGACCCCTCATTTTGACCACCCGCGGGATGCGGGATTTTTTTCCCATGCGTGACTCCTCATTTTAACAACTCGCTGGATGCAGGATTTTTTTTCACACACATGACGCCTCCTTTTGACCAACCCATGTAACGCGTGATGTTTTTAACACACGTGACGCATTATTTTGACCACACGCTTGATGTGTGACTTTCACATGCGTGACTCGTCATTTTGACCACACGCATGATGCATGATTTTTTTTCACAAGTGTGACATCTCATTTTGACCACCCTGAGATATGGGATATTTTTTACACACGTGATGCCTCAGTTTGACCACCCGCGGCACGTGGGATTTTTTTCAAAGGCGTGACACCTCGTTTTGACCACCCGCGGGACGCAGGATTTTTTTTAAATGGCGTGACACCTCATTTTGACCACCTGCGGGATGCGGGATATTTTTCACATGCATGACACCTCATTTTGACCACCTGTGGGACACGGGATTTTTTTCACACACGTGATGCCTCATTTTGACAACCCAGAAACATGGGATTTATTTCCACACACGTGACGTGTCTTTTTGACCACGCGTGTGACACGTGATATTTTTCCACATGCCTGACATGTCATATTGAACACACACATGACGCTTGATTTTTTTCCACATGCGTGACATGTCATTTTGACCACACGTGTGATGCGTGATTTTTTTGCACACGTGTGTCACGTCATTTTGACCACATGCGTGATGTGTGAATTTTTTTAACACGCATGATGCGTCATTTTGACCACATGCATGATGTGTGATTTTTTCACATGCTTGACTCGTCATTTTGACCACACGTGTGACGCGTGATTTTTTTCACATGCGTGATGCCTCGTTTTGACCACCCTGAGAGGCAGGATTTTATTCACAAATGTTGCACCTCGTTTTGACCACCCACGTCATGCGGGATTTTTTTCAAAGGCCTGACACCTTGTTTTAACCACCCGCGGTACGTGGATTTTTTTCTCACATGTGATGTGTCGTTTTGACAACCTGCATGACATGGGATTTTTTTCACACTCGTGAGGACTCGTTTTGATGACCCGCATGACGCGAGATTTTTTTCACATGTGTGACACATCGTTTTGACCACCCATGGGACGTGGGAATTTTTTCATACGCGTGATGCCTCATTTTGACCACCCGCCTGATGCGGTATTTTTTTAAAAAGGCGTGACACCTTGTTTTGAGCACCCGTGGGATTAGGATTTTTTTCACACACGTGACACCTTGTTTTGACCACCTGCGGGATGCGGGATATTTTTCACACGCATGACACCTTGTTTTGACAACTCGCATGATGCAGGACTTTTTTCACATGTGTGACGCATCGTTTTGACCACCTGCATGATGCAGGATATTTTTCCACACGTGTGATGTGGTGTTTTGACCACCCGCATGACATGGGATTTTTTCCCACATGCGTGAGGCCTCGTTTTAACCACCAGCGTGACACGGAATTTTTTTTGCACGTGTGATGCCTCATTTTGACCACCCGTGGGACGCAGGATTTTTTTCCCATGAGTGACACCTCGTTTTGACAACTCGCCAGATGAGGGATTTTTTTCACACCCGTGATGCCTTGTTTTTACCACACACATGACACGTGAATTTTTATGACATGCGTGTCCTGTCATTTTGACCACATGCGTGACGTGTGATTTTTCTCACACACGTGACTCATCATTTTGACCATACACATGATGTGTGATTTTTTTTAATAATTTTATTTAAAGAGGAAAAAACAAAACAAAATAAAACAGAATAAAGGGTAGCAACCATACAGCATTCCAAGGAAAAAAGGAAAAGTACAACAATAAAACCTAGGAAATTATTACTTGACTAATTACATACTGACTTCTTGGAAATAGCTGCTCAAATTACAAAGTTAAAGCATGTAAAGTAGACA
>PVJX010038225.1:0-16458 GCA_004027295.1 Dolichotis patagonum
CTCATTTAGTGTAATTTTGGCTATTGGATTGTCCTAAATGGCCTTTATGATATTGAGGTACATATTGTCTATTCCAAGTTTCTTTAGTTTTTTTATATCATGAACGAGTGTTGGACTTTATCAAAAGATTAAGATGATTATCTGCTTTTTATTTTTGGCTTTTGATGTGGTATATTACATTTATTGATTTGCATATGTTAAACCATCCCTGTGTTCCTAGAATAAATGGCACTTGATCATGGTGTATAATCTTCTTGATGATTTGCTGCATTCTATTTGCCAGTATCTTATTAAGATCTTTGAAGCAATGTTCATTAGTGAGATTTGTCTATATTTATCCTTTTTTGGTTGGGTTTTTCTCTGGTTTTGGTATCAGGGTAATACTTGCCTTCAAAACTGTTTTAGGCAGGACTCCTTTGCTTTCAATTTCATTGCAGATGTTAAGGAGTGTTGGCATAAAATCTTCAATAAATTTTTTTTTATAGAAATCAGCCTTGACTCCACCAGGACCTGGCTTTTCTTTGTTGGTAAGTTTTTTAAAAATTTTTTGATTTTAGTAGCTGATAGTGGTCTATTGAAAATTGCTATATATTTTTGATTGAGCTTTGGTAGATCATATGTTTCTAGAAATCTGTCTATTCCCTCTTCGTTTTCCACCCTATGTGAGTAGAGATTTTAAAGTAAGTGTTCATGATCTTTTGAATTTCCACAGGATCTGTAGTAATTTCCCTCTTTTCAGTCCTTATTGCATGATTTTGAATTTTTTCTTTCTTTTTCTTGATAAGGTTGGCTAGGGTTTTATTAATTTTCTTTATCCTCTCAAAAAAACAGCTCTCTGATTTGTTAATTCTTTGTGGTTTTTTGTGTCAACTTCATTAATTTCTGCTCTAAACTTAACAATCTTCTCTCTTCTACAAGCTTTGAATTTGATTTACTCTTTGTTTTTTGTGAGCTTCAGATGTAACATTAAGTTATTTTTTTGTGTTCATTCCATTTTCTTGATGTGACTATTTATTGCCATATATTTTCATCTTAGGACTGGTTTCATTGCATCCCATAGGTTATAGTATGCTGTGTCTGCATTTTCATTGTACTTTAGGTATTGTTTCATTTCTTCTTTAATTTCATTTGTAACCCACTGCTTGTTCACAAGGTTGTTATTTAATTTCCATGTATTTGTGCAGGTTTTGCAGGGGTTTGTTAGCCATTGATTTCCAATTTTAGTGCACTATAATCAGGTATTATACATGGGATAATTTCACTCCTTTTGCATTTAGTTAAGAATGTTGTATGAGAAAATGTATGGTCTATTTTAGAGAACATCACATATGAAGCTACTAAGAATGTATATTCTGTTGTGGTTGGGTGGAACACTTTGTAAAAATCCACTAAGTCCATTCGTTCACAGGTGTGATTCAGGTTTGTTATTTCTTTATTGACTTTTTGTCTAGTTGATCTATCTCTTTGCGACAGTGGGCTGTTAAGTTCTCCTATTACAATTGTGATCTTGTGTACTTTGTTTTTCATGTCCATTAGTATTTGTCTTATATAGTTGTGTGCTTCTGTATTTGGTGCATATATATTTATAATTGTTACTTGTTCCTCTTGTAATTTTCCACTTACAAGTATGTAGTGGCCTTCTTTATCTCTTTTAACCCTTTTAGGTTTGAAGTTCACTTTGTCTGCATACAGAATATCTACCGTTGCTTTTTTGGGGGGTTCCTATTGCAAGGAATACTGTTTTCCATCCTTTAACTTTTACTCTATGAGTTTCTTTTTGAGTCAGATGTGTTTCTTGTATACAGCATATTGTGGGGTCATTTCATTTTCCATTCTGTCAACCTGCTTTGTTTGACAGGTGAGTTAAGCCCATTTAAATTTATGGTTATCACTGATATGTATTGACTTGACTTTGCCATATTATATTCCTGTGGTTGGTTTCCTGCTTTCCTCCTTTGTTTCATTTCTTTCCCAGCCTGTTGGTCTCTTTCTGTTGTTGCTCTGGAGACTGGGGTCATTTTTATCTCTTTCTAGGATGTACTTCAGCACTCTTTCTAAGGTTGGTTTGATAGATATGAATTTCTTCAGTTGTTCTTTGACATGGAAGTATCTTGTTTCTCTATTAAATTTGAAAGACAGTTTTTCTGGGTATATTAGTGTGGGTTGAAAGTTGTTTTCTTTTAGGGCTTGAGATACTTCACTCCAAGCTCATCTTAACCTGAAGGTTTGTGTTGAGAAGTCTGCCATGATTCTAATATGTTTTCCTTGATAGGTGAGTTGTGTCTTTTCTCTAATAGCTTGTAGTATTCTGTTTTTATGTTGTATGTCTGGAACCTTAATTATTATGTGTCTGGGTGTATATTTATGTTGGTTATGACTGTGTGGCATTCTATATGCCTCACTTATTTTTATATCCAATTTCCCCCCATGTTTGGGAAATTTTCTGCCATTATTTCTGTGAACAGCTTAGCTATATCCTTTGCATTGTCTCTTGCCTCCTCAATAATGCCTATTACTCTAATATTGTCTCTCCTGGCATTATCTTGTAGCTGTTGGATTGTCATTTCATGCTGTTTTGCTGTTTTTATAAGTTCTACCTTTTCCTGATCCATAACTGCAATTCTATCATCAAGGTCTGAAATTCTATCCTCAGCTTCATTTAAATGAGTTTGCCAGCTTTCAATAGAATTTTTTGTTTTTGGATATCTCTTTGCAACTGTTACATGGATTCTGCCTGTTTTCTACCCTTTCCATTCAGGGTTTCAATCAATTTTCCATGCTCCTGCATTTTTAATGTATTTTTACCCTATGTTGACCAAATACTTCACTAAAGTTGTTACTTCTTCCTTTACCTAAAACATTGCTTCTAATTTGATTTCCTCTGTAGCTTCATGGGTTTGTTTCTTTACTTCATTTGTTAACTTTTCAGAGATTTCTGGTGCATGACTTTTAAAGTCCTCCATTTCTCTGTCATCTGTTCTTTCACCTTGTGGACTAGTTGTTTGAGATTGTATTTTGGTTTTTCATTTTGTCATTTTCACCTTCTGGGTCAATATCTGGTTATTTAGTCCCGTTAGTCCCAACTGTCAGCAGTGTACCTCCTAGGGTCCTATTCTGTGGTTGATGTCCATCCAGTTGTTGGTTACATAGTGACCAGAACCTACTAGGTTGTTCTGTCTGCCCGAGGGGCCACCAAGTCTCCCATTGAACCAGCACTGCCAATCCACCACAGTTCAGTGATCTGGGAGGGAGAGTGGGAGCCAAACACTAACAGCAGGGCTTGGTTTAAGATATCGGTAGGGTAGCCAAGGGCATCAGGCCAATCCAGGGTGTGTGTGGCAGTCCACTAGGTCAGCACATGGGAAGAGCATGCTGGGTCACAGGTACAGTTCAGTGGCCTGGGCCTGGAAGGGATATGGTGGTTGCCCTTTGTGTGGTGGCAGTGGGAATGTGCTGACTCAAGCACGCCCTGCTCAGCTGCCTGAGCCTGGGTAGAGCTCCGGTCTTCCTTTTGTGTGACAGTGGCTGGAAGTTACTGAGGCATGCAGGCACAGCTTGATCCTGGGATGAGCTCAGTGATTTCCTCCACTAGGTACCTTCCTCCTCGCTGCAACAGTGGTAGTGGGGGTTGGTAGAGGCATGCGGGCCAGCCCAGCAGTGCGGGCCAGTGTAGAGCTTGGCCACTTCCTCCATGAGTTGCCTTCATCTACACTGTGGTGGTGTGGGGGGCAGCAGTGTGCAGGCACACCCATCATGGGAGCTGGGGTGGAGCTCGGTGATCTCCTCCGCATTGCACCTTCCTCCACCCTGCAATGGTGGGGGGGCAGAGGGGCACAGAGCAACTCCTTTATTAAGATTGTCCTTTATGTCCTTACATGAGAGATTATGTCTAATTTGATTTCCTCTATAACTTCATAGATTTATTTCTTTATGTCACTTCCTATGTTTTCTGAAATTTCAGGTGTACAAATTTTAATGTCCTTTATTCAATGTCTGCTGTACTTGTTCCTAATAAATTAGATGTTTGAGATTGCATGTTGCTTTTTCATTTTGTTATTTTCAATTTTGGACTAATATTTGGTCTTTCAATCCCACTAGTCTTAGCTGTTGGTAGTGTGTGTTTTAGGCTCCTACTTTGTGGCTGATCTTCGTCCAATTGCTGGGTACCACAATGAAGAAGAGAACAATTCACGTGAATTCCTTTTGCAGCACCTGTTGGGTGAGTCCTATATTCTTCCTAGGTTGACTAGCCTAGGAGTATTGATGTAAATCAACCCTTAGTTTCTGCTGTTCTTGTGGCTTCCAGTTGTTTCAATCCATGAGATGTACCTGGCTATAATGTTTGCCTCAGATGGGACCCTACTGTGTCACTTCATGTCTCATAAGCCCTTTTGATTTCCTCCAGGTTGGAGGAGACCTTATTAGCACTTTGCTGAACCCACTTGATGTTCTTTTTATGGAGGAAGAACTCATTCAAACTCTTGCCATGCTCACCAAGGTTCTACAGCTTGAGGCAATTTTTCTACTGTTCCTTTTTTTCTTCTAAGGTCCTGAATTTTAGGGGGAAATTTACCACACTTTCTCAAACTCATTGTGGTCCTCTCTTTGGATGAGGGGTTACTAAGTCTTCCATCACCTCACCAAGATTAATGCACTGCAGTCCAAAGTCTTGGAGGACTTCGAGGAGTGAAGAGAAGGGGCTGCAGCCAAAGATCCACAGCAGTATTATGTCCAGGGCATCTAGGGAGAAGGGCAGCCAAAGATCATCCACCCCCCTAGCTCCGGGGGCTGAGGGGAAGTGTGGTCAAAGATCCACCACCCTCCTAGGTCCATGGATCAAGAAGGAAAGGTTAGCTGAAGATCCATCTCCCTCCTTGGTCCAGGGGTTGAGGCAGAAGGCAGCCAAAGATCTGCAGCCATCTTAGGTTCAGCGAGAAGTCGAATGGGAAGGGCAAGCAAAGTTCTGTTGCCCTCTTAGGTCCAGGAGCTGAGGAAGAAGGACAGCCAAAGATCCACTGCCCTCATAGGTCCAGGGGTCCAGCATGAATGGCCCCTGAAGATGTGCCATTGTCCCGGGTCTGGGGTGGGTGGTCAATGAGGAGAGGCAGCTGAAGATCTGACAGTTTCCTAGGTCCAGGGCTTGAGGAAGTTCAACCAAATATCCACTGTTGTACTAGGTCCAGGGAGTTGAGGCAGAAGGGCAGCCAAATATTTGCTTTTGTCTTAGGTCCTGAGGATCAAGGGGAGAAGGGCAGCCAAAGATGTACCATAGTTTTAGGTATGGGGGTGGGAGGTCAAGGAAGAAGTTCAGCCAAATATCTGTTTCCCTCCGAGGTCCAGTGGTCAAGGAGGAAGGGCAGCCAAAGTTCCACTGGCCTCCTACTTCCAGGGACTGAGCTGGTAAAGCTTCTTGTAAATTTGTTCATTTGTAGATAATGACCTCTTGTCAATAGGGTGATGCTTTTCATATTTTCATGGTGTTGTGTTAATTTTCCCCTTACCTTTCCCTTTACTGGGTTATACACATGAAAAAAAGTTCTAAGCAAAAATAATTAACCTTCATTCTCACTGCCCATGCATTCAAGATTAGTCATATTTAGATAAAGACATAGCTTAGGTCAAAAGATGAGAATGACTCTTCAGGCAGTAAAAAACATTTAACCAGATTGTCAGGATGAGAGAAGCAGTTTGTTTTATAGTGCCACTCATGTTGGCTATTCATGATGAGGGTTCTGAAATTTGAACTGGTATAAATCAGCCTAAGAGCTATTCATATATGTGTGAAATATGTTTTGAAGTCAAATAGAAGCATTTAAAAATTATCTTGTCAAGACAGTTGACTAAAAGTGCAGCATACTCAAATTTCCTTGATTGTAATATATTACAAATCATCAACTGCTCCTCTAGCAGCAAAATTTATGGATGATTTATGGCAAGAATAAATTGGAGAAATAAGAGTGCGACAGTGAATATTTTAAACATATTTTATGTTCAAGTCTTAAATTAGAAGGCCAAAATTAATTGTTCCAAAATAAATTCCAGATGGATACAGTTGAAATAAAAGATAAAGATATTAAAACTATCAGAATAAAAATAAATGAATAATATAGTAATTCTCTATGTAAAAATAAAAACTTCTTTTGAAAATACGATAGGGGTAGAGAAGTAGTTAGGTGGTAGAATGCTTGGCAAGCATGCACAATGTACAAGGTTTCATTCCCAGCACCACAAAAAATCCTATGAACAAAATTAAAAGGCAAAGAACGTCCTGAGGAAATATTTATAAAGTACAATATGCCAAAGATGGCTGTTTGATATTTTAATATATAAGAAGTATTTACAAATCAATAATAAAATTTAAATATTTTATTATAAAAATAATCAAAAGAAATGAATAATTCTCAAAACAAAATTATAAATGTCCAATAAATGTATGAACAACTATTCAACCTTACAAGTTTATCAAAGAATGGTATTTGTAAGAATCATGTAATACTATTTTTCATGACTTAAGTTGGAAATGATGAAAAATGATTATGTTATTCATCATTTCTTAAAGTATAAATAAATGAGCACTAAGACAAGACTTTTGACAGCTAATTTGGCTTAATTTATAAAAATAATTTTTCAAAGAAAGCAAGAGACATTATGGCAGCCACTGTTGATTTCCTGTTGTCTTGTCTTGAAATCCTGTGTTGCTTGCATTGTTCTGTTCTGATCTGCTTTGCTCTGTTTTGTTTTGCTTTCTTTGTTTCTTTTTAAAATAAAACAAAAAATTAAAATATGAGTATATAGTAATTTAATTCCTGAGACTTTAACCTAAGAACAAAATACAAGATGTGGATAAATAGTATATATAATAATGCTCAAAACAGTATTATTAATATAGAAAAATAGAGATATATAATCTATTATGTTATTATTAGGTATTTAGAGTCAATAAATTTTATATGTGTATACATATGTAGGTGTATGTGTTTATATGTTAGATTTCTGTCAATGAAACAAAATATTTGTGATAATCAACTTATACAGAGGAAAAGTTTATTTCAGCTCATTGTTTTAGAGGTTTCAGTCCATGGTTGGTTGGCCTCACTGTTTTTGGGTTTGTGGCAGAAGTGTATGGTTCAGGAAACCTGTTTGCTTCGTGATAGCCAGAAAATAAAAAGAGAGAGGAAGAGATGAGGGTCATGATATCCCCTTCAAGGGCATATCCCACAATATTCTAACTTACCGCAATTAAGTTCTACAACCTCCCAATAGTACTATAGGGAGCCTTTAGCATATGGGCCTTTGGTGAAAGATAAAACAAATTGATATATTATTATAACTGTTGTTAGTTTTTTTCTGGGAACTGCTTTCAGTTGAAGAGAGTGACATAGTCTGATATTATACCCATTCCAATGTACATCTTGAATTTAATGAAGTCATTGAAAAGGTATGAGGGCTCAGACCCTTGGCCCAACTGAGGACAATTCCAGAAAGTTATTACAGGCTCAGAATCCCCTGTGTAACCAGCTAAGGCTCTCTTGTGAATGCACTACAGCCCAGTCTTTCTCTGTCCAATCTTACTGTCATTCTGATGAGTGTTTCTCCAAAGAACACTCTCCAAGAAATATTTTGTGCCACTTGGAGTCTGCTCTTTAGGAAATTCAATCTATAGCAACCATACTGAGAAAAGTAAAATGGCAGAATGGCAAATGGCAGGAAAATTGAGCCTTCCAAACTTCAGAATCCAGATACTGATAAAGAACAAGTGATGAAAGAAAAAAGAAAATTAGATCACTGGGAATCAGAAAGTAATTGACAGGAAAAATTAGAAGCTACTGAGAATTTGGAAAAATAGTTCACCATGCAAAGAAAAGCATGAAACAATCTGGAATCTTTCCATGACATGTGACTCATAGGGAGGGTAACTTGTCTCCTTGGAAGCAAGTTAAATGCTCAGGGCTGGTAGATTGAGAGAAGGATGGAGGCAAATCATGGTGGTTGTGAGCTGCAAAACTAGTGCAGAGTTTTGCTCTGAGGGACTTCTTTCCCTCAGAGAGCAAAACAAAACAAAACAATAAAAGAAAGCAAAACAAAACAAAACAATAGCCAGAGAAGGATTGCAATGCAGGCACATTCCACATAGCCAGATTTATTCATTAGGCACAGTTTTGGAAAGGGGGTGTTTATTTAAATCTGATACTGAGAACAACTAAAAACTACTTACCCTCCCCCAGCATCTAGATGAGAGACAGTCACAAAGGACAGCTGCTGACAGACAGCAGGCAGGAAAGAAGTCCTCTGAGTAGGCTGGGAAAGACATGGGCCCTGCCTTCTGAGGTGAGAAGCTGGGCCCAGTTTGAGATGTGCTCAGAAAGGTCTGGGTCTGAAAGTGTCAGCATTAAATACTTAAATCCTTGACTTGCTGTCTACATGAAGTACAGATCTGAGATTTAATTGCCTTATCCACAAATGTGAGAACGAAAACATAATGGTATGGCTATTGTCACAGGCTGGGGTAAACATAGGTGCCTTTGGAATACAGGGTGTGCCTCACAAATGCACAGCCTATAAGGCTAGGCAGAGAAAACTACAAATTGTTGGACTATAAAACTGTAAAGCACAGAAGAAAACCATTCATTCAAAAATGCAGAGAAATTTTTTTGTTTCTAGACACTTTTTTCTCCTTCCTCTTCCTTCTTCACTAGTGTATTGGGTTTGAGGGCATTTCCTTTGTTTTTTCTTTATTAACTTCTTTTTCTTTATTCTTTTATTTATAAATTTTTGGGTACATTTTAGATATACATAATGATAACATTCATTATAGGGAATTTGTACCTGTAAATGATATGTCTTTCTTCTTTTTTTTCTCATTTTCCTTCCCTCCCTTCAGTCTCTCTTCCCTTTCTTATTTACAAAAGTTTTGCTTCTAATTTTTTCACTGTATTCATTTTTTTCTCCCTTTCTTCCTCCCCTCTCCTTTTCCCCATTCCTCTTCTCATTGAACATTTTCTTACCATTTCCCAATATCTATTAGGTATTTAGGTCCTTATTTATACTTTCAGCTTCTCATATGAGAGAAACAATGTGGTATTCAAACATATGTACAATTTATTTCACTTGAGTATGGTCTCAAGGTGCATCCAGATAACTAGAAATGTCTCAAGTTTATTGTACTTTAAGTAAAAGCAGTGTTTCATTGTATAAAAAAGCCCACATTTTTTGTATTCATTCATAGACTAATGGGAATTTGGGCTGTTTCCAAGATTTAGCTATTAAAGACTGTGCTGTTATAAATGTGGTTGTGCATATATTGCTGTGGTATAGTGCTTTAAATTCTTTTGAGAAAACACAAACAAGGGGAATAATTGGCTCAAATGGAACCTCTAGTTTTATATTTTGAGGAATCTCCAACTGATTTCCACAGTGATTGTGCCAGTCTAAACTCCCACCAACACTGGAAAATTGTTTTTTTCCCCCACAACACCATCATCATTTTTATTTGTTAATTTCTTGATAACAGTCATTCTTTCTGGGGTGAGATGGAAACTCAATGCTGTTTTAATTTGCAACTATTGCAAATGACCAGTGATAATGAATATTTTTTCATATATTTTGCCATTCCTACTTCTTCATCTGAGAAGTATTCTTTTCACATGCTCATTTTTAGATTAAGTCTTTACATTTGGGTGATTTGATTTTTTTGAATTGTTTATATATACTTGATAAAAGTGTTCTGTGAGGGTGGCCATGGCGGAATCCAGGAGCCTGCACAAAGAAGCAATTCACCCGCCCTCTTGGTAAGCACCTCCCTCAGGTGAGATCCAGAAGGAGAATCAGAGCAAGGCCCCAGAGACCCGGCCATGGCCATGGCGGAATCCAGGAACCTGCACAAAGAAGCAATTTGCCCGCCCTCTTGGTAAGTGCCTCCCTTGGGTGTGATTCAGGAGGAGAACCAGAGCAAGGCCCCAGAGACACTGCGGCCATGGTAGAATCCAGGAGCCTGCACAAAGAAGCACTTCACCCACCCTCTTGGTAAGCACCTTTCTCCGGTGTGAGCCAAGAGGAGACACTGTAATGTCTCTTGAGCGTACCGGTGTGCGGGCTTGGAATGAAACATCACACCTCCCCACACCCCCACCCCATTAACAGCTGGGGAAGGAGGTCTGGGCATCTCTTGGCAGGATGACTGTGTGCAGCATAGCAAGTATGGGGGCTCTCCTCTATCTTCTCTTTGAAAGCAAGTGTTGTTTTCAGTTTTGTTTCATTATGATTGTTTGTTTTGCTCTATTCAATATTCTCTTTCAATTTATTTTATAATGTTCTGTCTTTGGTTTGATGTTGCTATACTTGATTAACTAGACAATTATTGTGAAGATAATGAAGGTATCTATTGTTGTTATACAGGTAACTTGCTGTGAGGTTCTGTATCAAATTCACTACACTGTCTCAATTGGCTTTGTTCTGTTGTATTTCTACTACCTTCAAAAAAACCAGAATTATACAAAGTGATTAAAAAGGAAATAACAGCAAAACAGATCAGTAAGGTACTGAGCCAGCTTAAACATGGTATAACTAAACAGATAATGGACTTTAAAAGCAAAAGGAAAAGAAAGTGCTCTAAAGGATATAACTGCATTTATGTTTAAGTGTGTAGGATTGATAACTGTATTACTAAATTTTTGTTGGATAGTTGAACAGAACTGTTTGCAGCTTCACTGTCTGAATGTTTACTTTGTATGCTTTAATTTTGTAACATGAACAACTATTTCTAAGAGGACAATATGTAATTTATCAACTAGTGATTTCTTACTGTTTTTTTAAAATTCTGTATTATTTTCACCCTTTTTTGTTTTGCTTTTTTTTTCTCCTTAAATAAAAATTTTTAAAAGTCTTCTGTGTGAGGAACAGCTAACAAAATTTTTCCTCTACTCTGTGAGTTGTCTCTTCATTCTGTTTAAGATTTATTTTGATGTGCAAAACTTTTAAAATAAAACCCCCAATAAGATGAGGTGCCAGTTGTTGATTCTTCACAATATTTCCTGTATATTTTGAGTCTTTGCAATATTTCCTGTACATTCATAAAGTTGCTGCCTATAACAGTGTCTCTAGGATTTCTACCTATTCTATCCCCCAGCATATTTAGTGTTTCTGTTTTAATATTTAGTTATTTGATTCATTTCAATTTTAATTTAGTGCATGGTGAAACATATAGGTTTAGTTTTAATCTTCAGCATGTGGAAAATCAAGTTTTCCACCACCATTCATTAAAGAAACTTTCTTTCCTCCAGTGAAGGTGTTTGGTCCCTTTGTCAAAGGTAAGGTAGCTGAGTATTCTTAGAGTTCTTCCTGCATCTTCTAATCTGTTATATTGATCCTTGGGTCTCTTTTTTTGCCAGTAACATGCTGTTTTTATCACTACTATGGTATAATTATAAAACATTGTGTTATAATTTCAAGTCAGGGATTTTGATATTCCCTCTCTTGCCTTTGTTGCCCAGAACTGCCTATGCTTTTAAGGGCTCTTCAGGTTCTAAATCAATTTTAGGGTTATTTTCTCTAATATGTGAAATATATTACTGGTATTTTGATCAGCACTGCATTAGATCTGCATAAAATGTGGGGACTCTGGAACTCCAGCTAGAGTTGTGCATGGGGCCAGGCTAGACCGGGGTCCCTCCTGTGACTCCTGCCATGTCCACAGACCACCTCTCAGGACCCAGGAACTCTAGCCAGAGGTGCATATGGGGCTGGGACAAAAGTGGGCCCCTCCTGAGACTCCAGCCATCTCCACAGACCACCTCGCAGGATCCTGGGAACTCCAGCCAAAGGTGCACATGTGGCCAGGACAAAACTGGGCCCTCCCCATGTCTGACAGTCCTGACCACCACCTCAGGACCTAGGAACTCCAACCCATGATGCGCACCCCCAAAGTCCAACCACTATCATCAGGGACCACCCCCCACCTCCTGGACCTAGCATTGTTGTTGACCTTCAGCTCCCACACCTCCCCCCAGAAACTTGGACTGCAGGGGATTAACTATGCAATATCCAGTGGAGACTTAGTAAGAAGAACTCAGCAAGCTACCATCAGTGAGATGAGTTTACTCCTAAAATAGGAATAGAGTGGACCACTTTCAGTGGATAAATGGGAACAACAGAGAAGCCCCCTCCAGAAATAGGCCATAGGAAAGCTTGGCAAGTGGGTGGGTGAGTCCTTCCTCCACACATAGAATATCAGGTAGCTTGAGGAGGGTGCCAACAAGGCCTCCCCCAACCTGGAGAAAATTAAGAGGGCCTGTGGGACACCCAGAGACACAGTAGGGTCCCAGATGAGACAAACACTATACACAGGGAGATCTGGTGACTGTCATCAACCTGAAGACATAATAACAGCAGGAACTAGGGGTTGGTTTCCATCAGAACTCCTAAGCTTGTCAACCTAGGAAGAACATAGGACTCACCCAACAGACCCTGCAGGGGGATCTCAGGTGACTGGCACATCTCTTCACTGTGGGACCCAACAATTGGACAAATATCAAACTTACAGTAGACCCCAAAATACAACTACCAGCAGTTGACACTAGTGGGATTGAAGGACCAAATATTAACCCAAAAGGAGAAAATGGCGAAACAAAAAAGCAAAATGCAATCTCAAAAATCTAGTCCACCAGGAGCAAGTCCTGGAGACATTGAAATAGAAGACTTCAAAAGTAGCACACCAGAAAAATTGGAAAAGATACCAAGTGAAATAAAAAAAACAACTCCATGAGACTATAGAGGTAATCAAATTAGAAGTAATCTCTCATATAATAACAGAAATAACAACATTAGCAAAGGAGTACCTCAGTGCAGCTATAGTAGGAATAGATAAAAAGGTACAGGAGCATGCGAAAGTGATTGAAATCTTGAATGAACAATATAGAAATCAACCACAAATGCATGAAAAAATCTCAGAGAGACATCCAAGAAACAAAAAATTCTATTGAAAGCTGGCAAAACCATTTAAATGAAGCTGAGGACAGAATCTTAGACCTTGAGAACAGGATTGCAATTACCAATCATGAAATGATAGAACTTTAAAAAATAACAAAGCAGCATGAAATGACAATCTAGCAGCTTCAAGATGTGCCAAGAGAAATAATACAAGACTAACACACATTAGTGAAGATGCAGGACTCAATCAAATGACATAACTAAACTATTCACAGAAGTAATAGCAGAAAATTTCCCAAACATGGGGAAAAATCTGATATGCAGACAAGTGAGGCATATAGAACATCAAATAATCACAACCAACATAAATCTACACCCAGACTTATAATAACTAAGATTCCAGACATGCAGAATAAAAATAGAATACTAAAAACTGTTAGAGAAAAGACACAACTTACCTATCAAGGAAAGCTGATTAAAATCAAGGCAGACTTTTCAACACAAATCCCCAAGTCAAGACAAGCTTGAAGTGAGGTATTTCAATCCCTGAACGAAAACAACTTTTCAACCCAGGTTGATGTACCCAGCAAAACTTTCATTCAAATTTAATGGAGAAAGAAGATACTTCCATGACAAAGAACCACTGAAGAAATTCATGTCCACCAAACCACCCCTAGAAAGAGTATCAAAAGCCATACTAGATAGAGATAAAAATGACCACAATCCCCAGAAAAACAATAGAAAGAAATCACAAGGTAGGACAAGCAATTAAACAAAGGGGAAAAGCAGAAAGCAAACAACTGGATTGTAACATGGCAAAGTTGAGACAGTATGTATCAGTGATATATATAAATGTAAATAGCCTTAACTCACCTATGAAAAGAAATCGGTTGACAGAATGGATCAAGAAACATGATCCCACAATATGCTGTATACAAGAAACACATCTAACCCAAAAGAAAACTAACAGATTAAAAGTCAAAGGATGGAAAACAGTATTCCATACAGCAGGAACTCAGAAAAAAGCACAGGAGATTATTCTATTTGCAGACAATGTGAACTTCAAACCTAAAATGATAAAAAAAGAGATAAAGAAGGTCACTACATACTTGTAAGTGGAAAGCTACAAGAGGAAGAGCTAACAATGATAAATATATATGCACCAAATACGGGAGCACTCAACTATATAAGACAAATACTAATGGACATGAAAAACCAAATACACAAGAACACAATTATAACAGGTGACCTTAATAGCCCATTGTCACAAAGAGATAGATCAACTACACAAAAAGTCAGCAAAGAAATAATAGACCTGAATAATACCTGCAAGCAATTGGACTTAGCAGATATTTACAGAGTGTTCCACCCAACCACATAAGAATACACATTCTTCTCAACTGTACATGGGACATTTTGCAAAATAGACCATATATTATCCCATAAAACACTCTTAAGTAAATGCAAAGGTATTGAGATTATCCCATGCATGATATCTCACCATAGTGCACTGAAATTAGAAATTAATGACAAAAGCAATTGCAAAATCAGATTAAATACATGGAAATTAAATAACAATCTTCTGAACAACCAGTGGGCTACAGATGAAATTAAAGAAGAAATAAAGCAATACCTACAATTCAATGAAAATGCAGAAACAACATACTGGAATCTGTGGGATGTAATGAAAGTAGTCATAAGAGGGAAATACATAGCAATGAACTGTCGTATCAAGAAAACAGAACAAGCAGAAATAAACAATGTAATGCTTCATCTCAAGCTTCTAGAAAAAGAAGAGCAAGTTGAACCCAAAGCTCATAGAAGAGAGAAAATTGTAAAGATTAGAGCAGAAATCAATGCAATTGAAACTAAAAAAAGAAAAAGAATTTTTCTTTTGGTTTTTTGAGAGAGTAAACAAATTGACAAACTTCTAACTAACCTTATCAACAAAATGAAAGAAAAAACCCAAATTCATGCAATAAAGGATTAAAAAGGGGGACATTCCTACAAATCCAATGGAAATTCTAAAGATCATGAATACCTCCTTTGAAATCTTTACTCACATAGAATGGAAAACACAGAGGAAATGGACAGATTTCTACAAACATTTGAACTAGCGAAGCTCAAACAAGAAGATATAGCAATTTTAAATAACCCAATATCAGCTATTGAAATTGAAAATGTAATAAAAAACATCAATAAAAGCTATGTCCTGATGGATTCATGCCTGAATTCTACAAGAAATTTAGAGAAGATTGGATGTGAATACACCTTAAATGCTTCAATGAAATTTAAAGTGAAGCAATCACCCTAAATGATTCCTGGAGGCAAGTATTATGCTCTTCCCCAAACCAGAGAAAGATCCAACCAAAAAGGAGTGCTATAGGCCAGTCTCACTAAAGAACATAGGTGCAAAGATTCTTAATAAAATACTGGCAAATAGAATGCAGCAAATCATCAAGAAGATTATACATCATGACCAAGTGGGATTCATTCCATGAATGCATGGATGTTTTAACATTTGCAAATCAATAAATGTAATACACCACATCAACAGAGCCAAACACAAAAACCACATGGTCGTCTCAATAAATGCAGAAAAATCTTTTGATAAAGTCCAGCACATATTCATGATAAAAACCCTTCAGAAACTCGGAATACATGGTGTCTACTTCAATCTTATAACAGCCATCTGTGACAAACCAACAGCCAACATTATACTAAATGAACAAAAACTGAAACCTTTCACACTAAAATCAGGAACAAGACAAGAATGCCCAAGGTCACCACTTGTATTCAATATAGTTCTGGAAACACTAGCCAGGGCAATCAGACAAGAGAAGGAAATAAAAGGAATAAAGATAGGAAAGGAAGAAGTTAAATTATCGCTAGTTGCAGATGACACAATATTTTATATAGAAGATCCAAAAAACTCCATTAAAAGACTACTAGAAGTAATACACAAATTCAGCAGTGTAGCTGGATAGAAAGTCAGTGCTCAGAAATCAATAGCATTCTTATACACAAACAACAAACTCACCGAGAGAGAAAATATGGAAATATCGCCCTTCACAATAGCATCTAAAAAAATGAAATACTTAGGAATCATCCTAACCAAGAATGTAAAAGACCTATATGATGAAAAGTATGTTAAGTTTAAAAGAGAGATTGAAGAGAGTATTAGAAAATGGAAGGATATTCCTAGATCTTGCATAGGAAGAACCAACATTGTGAAAATGGCTACACACCCAATACTGTTATACAGATTTAATGCAATGCCAATCAAAATACCATTGACAGACCTCACAGATCTAGAGAAAACACTGCTAAAATTTATTTGGAAGTAGAAGAGACCTAGAATAGCAAAGGCAATTCTGGGCAACAAAAGCAAGTCAGGAGGCATCTCTATTCCTGATTTGAAACTATTCTCCAAAGCCACAGTGATAAAATCCACACAGTACTGGCAAAGAAATAGACCTGAGGATCAATGGAACAGATTCTAAGATACAAGGAGAACTAGAAAACCACTCAGCC
>PVJX010038226.1:0-16463 GCA_004027295.1 Dolichotis patagonum
TATCTATATCTATATCTATATCTATATCTATATCTATATCTATATCTATATCTATATCATTTATATGTATATCAATGTCTACATCTATGTCATCTATATCTATATCATCTATATCTATATATCTATACTATATCTTCTATATCTATATCTGTCTATATCTATATCATCTATATCTATATATCTATATCTATATCATCTATATCTCTCTACCTCTCTCTATCTCTATCTATATCATCTATAGTTATATCTATGTCTATATCATCTATATCTACATTATCTGTATCTATATATCTATATCATCTATATCTATGTCTATATCTATATCGTCTATATCTATATCTATGTCTAAATCTATATCATTTATATCATCTATATCTATTTCTACATCTATATCGTCTATATCTATGTCTATATCTATATCTATATCTATATCTATATCTATATATCTATATCATCTCTATCTATATCATCTCTATCTCTATCTCTATCTCTATCTCTATCTCTATCTCTATCTCTGTCATCTCTATCTGTCTTTTGTTGTACTTTCTTGCTAAATGGGTACAGTACCCCAGCTGGGCTCTTGTCATCTTCCCACCTCAACCTCCAAGAGCACTGAATATTTTCCTTCCATGAGGTGTCAGTCACTGGGCCTGGCTAACAATCACGTGCTTATGTCAATCTAAATTTATGGGAAAAGCCGAGAGAGAAGCCCTACAAAGACCAGCGATATCTATTTGCAAAGGGCAGACAGTGGCAGTGGGAATACAAGTGTCTCAGTCTCTGTAGGCATCTTTAAGGAGATTGAAGCAAGGGGAAATTTTCACAGGCTAGAGGGAGAGAAGGAGTACTTCAGATATTGTAAAACAATAATCCTGGGCCACAAGGGTTCATAATTGAAGTGGCATCAATTCAAGTTTGAACAGAGACATGCTGGACAGATGACCTCGGAGAAATGCTTTTTGTGGTGGCCGTCACATGATCTTTTGCTTCTGGGAGAGTTATTTTTGTGACATTCGCTGTCAGACAGTCATATTTAAACCCATTGCTTCATAACCTCTTGGCTTTATCTACTGATTCATTTATTTGACACAAATGACTCCAAGTTGATTCTGGTAAGTTCCATACTTATTTCACAGACTCCAGGAGACTGATGATATTCAGGTGTCTATTCCATCTTATCTGCAGTTGTCTTCAGTTCTTTTTAGTAAAGATGAGAATTGCAATGTTCAAGAATAAGAGAAAACTTGTATGAATAGATACACGAACACTCTCCATTCCCAGAAACAAATAATTTCCAGTGATTTAACAATCCACCCAATTTACAAACTGAAAATAAACTCAGGAAAATAAGACCAAACTATACATTTATGTCATCCTGAAAACATGAAGCTAAAATTTTAAAAGCAAGACATTAGTAACAAACACATGAATGGAACTTATAGTCCAGTACAGAATATATGTATGCATGCACATATATTAATGTTATGGGAGTTGGACAGATTAAGAACTGTTAGGTCTACAGGCTTTGAGATTCGCTCAAATGGAAGGGTAAATGTTTGTTAGGGAAGATTTTTGGAGTGCTAATAAGCATGTGGAGTAGCACTGATGTAATTTTGAAAAATGTCTGAGATGATGTAGGTAAACCAGGGACAACAAAGAGACATGAGAAAGTGGCAGTATATGATCACTCAAACAAAGTTGAACTTCAGGGCAGTATTGCCCACATATTCACCTCACCCAGGCACCATGGGTATTGCCAAGCATGGAGGGACCTTTTTGCTTGCCATAATGACAAAAGAATCTTTATGCAGTTATTCTGCGGGAGATGGGAAAGGCCCAACATTCTACAAGGTGCCTACAGCATTCCTACTTCATCAATGCAAAAAGTTCTACGGTAACTCCAGCGAGAATCGTTTCCAAGGGCACTGTTTCACACTGTCCCACTGAAAGATAGGCTATACCTGTTTATTTTTTTAACTTTCAGTTTTTTAGAGTGAAGTTTCTGCACAAGGCCTGTTTTCATCTCCAAGGACACTTTGGAGTGGTGTCTGAAGATATCGCTGATGGGCTGGTGCATAAGTTGGTGGTGGTATTAGCATCGGATAGATGGTATCCTGAGATAGTCTTTCATCTACTTGGGACCCTACCAGCAACAGAGAACAATACAACCACAAGCACCAACAGAGTTCACATAAAGAAACTGGTCTGAAAACTTTTTTGTTGTAACAAACTACAGGAAAATTTTAAATTAAAAGTATTATTACAGTAAAGGACACATTCCCATGAATCTCCATCAGTATCTTCCCTCTCGCTTGAAGTGCAATTAGCCCAAAACTAATCTCAGTGTCTGAAGCAGTTATGGAAGCTCCCTTTCCTGAATGGCTTTAATTGCAGTGTTCTGACTCCCTGAGTGCTCTGAAATCATTAAAAACGTTGACCTTTCATGGCCAATGAACTTGGGAAACGAGCCAGAAAGTATACAGCTCCAGATCTGATCAGTAAGGTAGACAAAGACACAGACTCATGGTTTTACAACCCTGCCTCTCCATTGGATGGACTGGGCAGCAATGTTCACTGCACTTTGGGTGACAACTTACAAAGACACGTGTGACAGAAGACTTCCAGAACTGTTGCAGAAAGCAGCAAGAATCATGGGAATAAGTGCATTTGAAGCAAGGGGGTTAATGGTCATGCCTATTGCAGTAACAAATTAATTTTTTTATTTTAAAAACAAAAAAGGAAGAGAAACAATGATAGTGAATTTCAGAACAAGGTAATAGGAAATTAACACTAGTCAATATAGAGTATATTGTTATCTTACAACATCACCATAGATTTTGATCACCTCTTCTATATAGCTCAACAAATTATAACACGCAAGGTATTAGTCTTAAAAACTTAGATAGTATTTCTCTCATAGAGCTCAACAAATTATAACTTGCAGGGTATTAGTCCTAAAAACTTGGATAATATTTCTCTCATAACGCTTCTGAGCATGCAAAAGAATGACTATAAGACACTCTCGCTAACCCTTTTCAGGCCCAAGGAACTGTAGAAAGGTCAAAGCTATGGGAGACAGTTGAACAATTCTCATCAAAAGTGGAGACATCATCTTCCTAGATGCAGAAATCACAGATTTGGTTGTCAAATTTCTCTCGTCCTTGAATTTGTGTACATTTTGGCAAGTTTGATGGGCTACCGATGTCCTTTTCTTTTAGTTCTTTCTTCTGCGCTGTATTAAAACGTGTTGTAGTTGTAATCCTCCAACTTTTAAAGTTACTGCCATCTTTGTTCAAGTTAGTTAACTTTCCTTCACTTCCAATCTGATATACGTGCAGTGCAGTTTATTCATATCCATCCATCCATTCACCCCTATGCACTTACATATGTACTTCATATCCATAATATTTGTTGTCTACCATTTAATAGCAGCTTAAGATCACGCCTAGTTGGTGTCTCAAAGCGTATGTGGATCAGGATTTGAAGAGTCCAGTCGGGTTCTCATTTGCGGGTTCTCCACAATCACTTTAGACAAAACTGAGGATTCCCATTTGAAGATTCTCTGGTGAAATGCACACAACCTCATTTGGTTGTTGGTGGGACTGGGTTTCCCACAGGTGATTTTCATGATGATTTTAACTCTTCATTGACTTCTGGTCCACAACACCACCAGTTACTTGGTATGCAAGTTTCACAACACAGAAATGCAGTAAATCATATCGGCAAGGGACACAGTCAGCCCTGTAGTTGAATGTTACCAGCTTCACCATAAAATGGTATATTGTGATATTCCTTCAAAGTTGACAGATTGTCTTGGTTAAAACCAAGTTAATCTAGATAGGGGTAGCCAAAGATGGGTTATGTCACAAGTGTACTTAAGTGTTCTTAAAGTTGATATATTATCATTCTGATGGGTTCTCAGAATAGTGCCAGTGGGAGACACTGGACACTTCAAGAAGAATCCAATAACAGGTCATTGGATCATGGAAGCCACACTCTCTAAGGAGATATGGATTCTATCCATTGCTTTTTTTTTTCTCCCTTTTTAGCTTCCTGTCAATGAACTAAGTGAATTGGCTTGCCGTAGTCTCATTTTTCTATAATGCGAGCTTCACTGAAGTAAAAGGGCCAATTAACCATGGACTGATACCTCCAAAACTGTAAGCCAAAATATATGTTTTCATGTTTTGAGTGGAAGGTCACAAGTATGTGTTATATGGAGAGAAGAATAACTCAAAAGGTAGCATATGTATATATGTACTACATGGTACATATCAAATATTATATATATATATATTCTTTGGTATGTTACATGTATAATATTAACAGGTAATACATATTATAATTAGTGTCCTCTATATATTTTTTGTATATATAATAGATAATCTGTACTTTCAAATTTGGTTTCTTGTAGTCAGTTTACGTGCAACTCAATGCCACGTGAGAGTGAGTCAAAACTTGCCACCACGACACAATTCTTTATTTATTGGATCTATACATCAGCTTGTGTTATTATTTCTAGGTTCACATTGACATCAAAAATTACAATTGACATTTATTTTAATAAGGATCTGAACCAAGCATTATAGTATACACCATTATTCCCAGGACCTTGGGAGGTTGAGACCGGAAGATGGTTAGTTTGAGCTAAGCCTGGGCAAATTAGCAAAACTTCTCTCCAAACTCACGGGGAAAAAAAAATTTAAAAAGCGCTAAGGAATATAGCTCAGTATAAAGCCCCTACATTCACTCCCCAGTACCATAAAACAATAATTTGTATTACTGTGACCACCTCTTGTGTTAAGATTTCAAAATTCACATGAACATTTTTCCATGTTTACCCTTTACAACTTCTATATATGAAGAAGCCTTATTTTTAGAACACTTACACAACAACAGAAAAAAAATCAGAAGCTAGTACAAACAAGAATATGTGTCCTACACACGGGCGTAGGTATAATTAGCATCTCCTATTCATTTCATTAAATGTAGTTTGTTCAACGAGTCACGATGGAGATTTTACAATGAAGAGAAATCTGTCCTTGTACTTTGAAATCCATTTCCTCACCTCCTTTGTGTTTCTGTTGGAAACACCGCCTTGCATATCCCAGTCATATTTCCTGGGATTCCTTGGGGTTGTGAAATCTTCACGTTTTGTTCCTTAAGACTCGCGAACTTTGAGAAAAGAGAAACAGCCATTTCTTCTGGATGGTGTTTCTCACTTGGGATTCGTCACATTTTTCTCATGATAACCCGGGGCCATGTGAACTTGGGGACACAGAGATGAAGTGATGTTTCTATCATCACAGCGATGGTTCACACCTGCCACCCCAGCGTGTCAGTATTGATGTTAACCATTATCATTTGGCTGAGTTTGTGTTTGGTAGATTTCTCTACCATAAACTCACTTATTTCTTGGCCCCTTTTGTATTAATCAGTTTCTATCCCCATGCTCAGTCACCTGACCTTTAGTTTAAAAGAGAAGTCTGCCGTTGGCTTATGGTTCCCGAGGTTTCAGTCCATGGTTGGCTGGATCCTTGGCAGAAATACCATGGCAGAAGGGTTTGGCAGAGGAAATATGCTTACGTCATGCTTGTCAGGAAACAGAGACAGTAGGGAAAAGAAAAGAAAACCAGAAATAAAAACAGAAATGAGGATGAGATAATCTCTATGAAAGGCACAGTCTCCAAGTAGCTACTTCCTCCAACCGGCCTCCAGTTCCTACAGGCCACTCAGCTGTGAGGTCATCAGTGGTGGACTATGACGTCACTCCTCTAGGCCATGCCTCTCAACCTGGCTTCTCAGGACATTGGGTCCTCTCAGTACAGGGGCTCCTTTCTACCTCTGTCTCCTGAATGCCATGAAATGGGCGGGTCTCCCTTTCTAGATGCTTCCACTTGCCTTTGCTGCTTTGGAACTACCTACCAAAGACAAGACCTATGAGTCAAGAACAAAGCTCTATTCCTTTAATTGGTGAGTGTTGGGTGTTGCGTCCCATGGACAAGAAAGTGATTTGTGTTTTAGTGCTGGAATTTGGTATCTCTTTGGCCATTAAGAACTTTTCGGTTGACATGTGGGTCTCTTGGCCACATACGCAATGATGTGCCGTGTTCAACTTAATTTCCTCTATGGACTTTATTGGATTATAAAACACACTCTACCATATAAATATGGATGTAATTTTACATCCATGTAATATGGATATAGATACATGAAAATATATAATGTACAGTAGTTCTCTATCAATATATCTCTGTACATATTCATATCTCTGTCAATTTCATCTGTCTCTATTTCTATATGATACAGAGGGTTTTTGTCTTCTCCAGCATGATTGATAGTAGAGATATATAGATATCCACATGGCAAAACATAGAGATGTATCTATGACAAAGGCCTCTGTGTATCTATTTAACTATTTATCAATTATCTATCCACATCTACTGCATATAATTGTCCATCTAAATCTACATGTCCATGTATCATCACTGACCTCTGTATATGTACTTACATCTATCTACATTTAACATCTATATTTATCCTTTATCTATATCTATTATCTACCTCCCACTCTATCTGTATCTATTTTTCTTGATAAGTTTTTGTATTTTAAAAAGAAAAGACATGTAAAACAAACAAACAAACAAACAAGGAGGCAACAAAAACATCCCCAAACAATAGTGATTTGGGATTTCAAGGCAAGATGATAGAAATTCAACAGTGGTTATTGCATATTGTTACCTTCAAAAGATTAACTCAGATCCCAAGATATAGGCACGGAAAATTGATCGAACAATATGACCACTAATTGTTCCTTTCTTTGAACTAATAGAATTGGTAGTACAATTATCTTAGTTATCAGATATATATATATATTTTTTTTTCTTCTTTTTTCTTTTCTCCCTTTCTCAATAATTTCAAAGGTACCATTAACTCAGAGAAAGGATATTTTATTTTGTTTTTTACCCGTCATTTTAACGTATAGTATATATTATTGTTTGGCAAAGAGATGTATTCACTTTGAAAGATTTTTCATTAAGATGTCTGATGCCATAATTTTGAGAACATCACTGCGAAACACCATTTAGAAATCAGCTCTAACTATTTGCGACCTCTTTCTTGGGATCTGGCATCCTTGGATTTCTTGCTAGAGCAACACTTCATGGACTTCTCCTCATCCATGAACGTAGGGAAATCGTAGAGCTTGAATACATTTTAAAAGCCAGGGCCATTTAAAAGTCATTTAGGCTAATCAGGGCCGGCCCTGAAATAATAACCAAGGATGGGACTTAAAATAATCAGATGGAAAATCAGTGCAGCTTGTATGTTACATAATTCATAGTGTTTTCTGAGTCTAAACTCACAGAAGTTCAAGGATTCTACATGAAAGCAGGAGAAGACTGACACCAAAAAAGACACCATTTTTCCCATTTCTCAGATGCAAAGTTTGAATGAGGTAAACACACAGTTTCCTATTGGAAACTATAAACTCACCTATTTCTTACAGCTTAATTAAGCTTTACAAACTGCTTAAGATACCAACTGACAGGTCTATATCATTTCCACTTGAATTTTTATATTTACATTTCAGAAAAGTCCACATGTTAATCAAGGAAAACTTCACTTAAGTAATTGATGTCAATTTGAAATACATGATAATTCACTTCCAAACGGTTTGGGGTTTACTTTGTATCAATGAAAGAAAAAAGTATATTTAGCAAATTTGGAGTCTAAAATAACATAGAATGGAATTTGCTCCATTACAAGAGAATGAATATGTCCAGAGTCTTCAATAGATTTGTCTTACTCGGTCTATGTGATTGGTAATCATCTATTTTTGATCTGGTTATTAAATCCAAGTTGGGAATTACACTGCTCAAACATTTCCTCTTAAATTGAGTGTACTGTGTATTCTTATTGCCTTAACGATATCTAATATTTGTTTGTGGATGGATATGGCTGTAGTTTAAAGGTCATTTCTTGTCCCATCCCCTCTCAAATTTCTTAAATTTCATCCTCCAAAAGTCAAGTCTTATATAAATATGCTCATCCAAGGAATTTACCATTTTTAACATTTGACAGACTTTTCTTTTTTTTTCTTTTTCTTTTTCCCAAGGCTGTGTGGACAATTGTAAATGAAAGCGAGAAATTCCATAAATAAACTAACAGATACATAAAAAGAAAATAGAACCATTGTGATGAGAGCCACCAGTCAAGCGTTTCAGGTTTTTCTACTTGAGGACAGAGACAGTGTTTTATTCATCTAACCTTGGCATTTCGCAGAGTTCTTGGGAACTGGCAATTACTCTCAGATTCAGTGCTGGTGAACACGGAAATACAAACAATGATCAGGAAACTACACTTAAAAGTGACCCTCCCTCAACCCGTCTGCTTCTGGGTCAGTTCTATTGTTTTCCTTTTTCTACCTAAGACTGAGACTGTAACTTTAACTTCCTCATCACAATCCTGTTTATGAATCCATTTAGATATTCATTTGAAAGCTGTGTCTGAATTCCAACCTGCAAAAGTCCTCTTCCCTCTACTTCCACACCCCAATCTGAATCCTTTATGCTCTTTGTTGAGGTCAAGTTTCGTCCTTGAAATCCATACTGTGCCTTCTTTCATCAAATCATTTTCTAACGTGTATGTTTTTCTTGTTGCCCAGTGTTACTCCATCCAAACTTTTAATCTAACTCTTTCCTCTATCTAATATTTTTATGCAACAATTGATGAAGTTCTCAGACCTGTATATCCCATGGTGTGCTGCTGTGGAGACCAAATGTCACTCACTCCCAAACCCAAAATCTCTATGTAATTAGCACTTCTACCAATCACCAGCCTCTTAAGTCCAAGTCTCCATTTTTCCCAGGGGTAGAATTCCCTTTGACTGATCATATTTTAATTCTGCCTGGCTTTCCTCTGCACCCAAGAAATTCTCTACTCTCCTCTGTTGTGAAAAGTGACATATTTTCAAACAGCTCTTATGATCTTTGAATTAACTATGTAGCCCATAGTCGAATATCCTCTTTTAAATTTTCACTCCGACTGCCCTGGTTTGTAGATGTTTCAGAAACTCACTGTGTCTTCTCCTTCCTCGAGGTCCCTGCCATGAAGCTCTCCTTTAAATTGTCTCAGAGTAAATAACCATAGAGTCGAACCCCTCTACCATCGGGTCCAGAGTTGGGAGTCAATCAAGATGATTCCGTAAATGTTTATTACTTCCCATAGTAACGTCTTTCCAGCATCTAACTATTCTCTTCTGCCTTGTGCTCTGTGTCTGTGATCTGACTACCAATTCTCCCCCATCAATATTTTCAGAGGTTCATTTCTGCGCTACGCTCCTTTGTCAACATAAACTTAAATGTGCAAAATGCAAATTCTTGGAACTCTAGACCTAGGGAGTGTGAATGCCTTTGTTGAGTTCTAGAGACTTTTTAAAAAATTATTATTCAAACAATCTACCTGATCTTTCCTGGTGTATGCTGAGATATCGAGCCTTCTGTCTCATTGTATCTGTTTCTCTTTTCCAGATTTCCTTCACTTGGTCTAATTTTCTATTTATACTCTCTTCTTTCCGTGAAAAGCTTGTTTTTCTGTGAAGGATTTTCTCATTATCCCAATAGAAAGCATGCTATACCTCTTCTATGCTTTGAAAGAGACATCTGTCTCCAAGTAGAAAGGGATCAAGAGACAGAAGGAGAAGGGAAGGCAGAGAAAAAAAATGAAAAGAGGAAATAATGTGTGTCATGAATATGCACCAATGTCAGTCAAGGAATGTCAACATTGGACTTTACAAACATGTAAAATCAAAAAAGACAGAGAAAGAAATGGAGAAATAGGGGAAGAAGGAGTCACAAAGGTGATTAAAAAATTATGATGTATTATGTACATGTGCCAAGTTTTCACAAGCAATATGATATGTGCTTCCGACATGTACTACAAAGTACCACAAATCATATAATTCATTGGCATTTAATAACTGAGATATCGCATCAATCCCTTTGATTTGAGCATATCCTATATTATATGCATTTGTTTCAGGAATGGCCACTAATTAATAAAGTAGTATACATTGTGATAACACTAAAAAACTTACCCTACTTAGTCATATGTCTTGTGTCATTTCACCCGTTACATTTGTGCAGCTCACAGGAAGTAGGATCACCCGACTGTCTATCTGGTATTACCAGTGTACCAGTCAGCTATTCCGTTACTGTAACAATTACCCTGAGATATTTTTTAAAACAAAAGAGGTTTATTTGGGGCAGGCAATTGAGCTCAGTTGTGTAAGTGCCTGCCTGGCAAGTGCAAAGTCGTGAGTTTGATCCCTGGTACCAAAAAATAAATACATAAAGAGAGAAAGAGAGGGAGAGATAGAGAGAGAGAGAGAGAGAGAGAGAGAGAGAGAGAGAGAGAGAGAGAGAGAGAGAGAGAGAGGGAGATTATTTTGACTTACAGTTTAAAAGGGCTCAGTCCATGGTTTAAGGTCACCATGGCTTTAGGATCTTGGTGACAGAGAAGCATACCTTGCATTCCTGTCACATCACTCCTCTGTAGCTTAATGCTTTGTATCTTTGCATGACTTTCCTCCTGATCTCGCAATATTCCATAATGAAATATGAAGTCCAGGGCTGGGAATTTAGCTCAGGGGCACAAGTACCTACCTGGCAAGTGCAAGGTCATGAGTTCGATCCCTGGTACAAAAAATAAATAAATGAATGAATAAATATGAAGTTCCAGCAGGAAGGATGATACCCCGGTTTCTTCCACACACCTGGGTCTAAAACCCTCCAGCTCCTTTGACGGGGTTACATTCTGCTCCCTCAAATACTAAGAACCAATATGGTTTTCCTCTGCCTTCTCCAAAGCCGGTCCCCGACAGAGGATGTTGGATTAAAGACCAACTCGTGAAGTATCGCATTCACATTTCCTGAAAGGTGAATCTTGTCTGCCTGTGATGCTGGTAAGTTTTGTTTTTTCGTTTTCTATTTTTTTCCTTTAAATCTCAATTGGGTCACTCAGATGGAAATGAGAATGTGCTTGCCTACCCCTCCTACGTGGTGTATCTCAGAGAGGACATCTGCTGCTCAACCACCCAAGCGACAAACAAAGCCTGAACTCGAGATCTGGTCCATGACATCAACCGTCCCTCCCAAGATGCCTCATTTTGCTGCCATAAAGCAGACATGACCTATTTTCCACATAGCGACTTCTCTTGCTGCCTCTTCCCTTTCTTTCCCTTTCTTATTTTTTCTCCTCCTACTGTTATTCTGTCTCTGTCTCTCCCCCTCCTTCTCTCTGTCTCTGTCTGTCTGTCTCTCTCTCTTTCCCTTCTCCCTCTCCATCTGATTTCTCCAGGGCAACCAACCTTTGCAGGAAATCTCAGAAACATTTAATACTTTTCTTTGCTTTCACCTTGGCCTCCTCCAACTCTTTCCCCATATTGCCACCAAAATGATTGTCCTAAAATACAGATCTGGGTGTTTTTTTTTTTCTCTCCCCACCACCTACTTAAAATATGTTATTAACTCCTCAGTGCCTACTAGATAAATTCCACCTTATTAAACATGGCTCTCAAAAACTGCCATAATTATTGCATGTCTGTAAATCTCTCTCTCTCTCTCTCTCTCTCTCTCTCTCTCTCTCTCTCTCTCTCTCTCTGTCTGTCTTTCTCTCTGTCAAAATCAATTTCCTGCCACCTCGGCTAAACACTGCCAATTTCCAAATGTCTACAAAGAACTGATTGTTGAGATATCTTACCCAGCATGTTTTACCAGCTTCTCCAAATGACCAATATCTATTTACCATTCCTGTCTTGCCTGGAATGAGGGTTTCTTGAGGTTTTTTGTGTCTTTATAACACATCTTACTATCTTTCAATCACTTTTCCCTTCTCATCAAGAAACCCTCATTTTTCTACTTTTACACTTCTGGAAGAGCTTGTACGTCACACAGCTTTTGCACAACCTGTAAACACACTGTATTTTCATGGTTTTCACTCTGCTATCCACTAGACATGTGTTTTCTGCAAAATAAATTGTTCTATACATAGGTACCTTTACAAAGCTGAGGACCCACAATGCTCATACATACTGAACAAATGTATAAATAAGTCTGTCAATTAATTGACAGCTCTGTGCCAAACACTAAGAGTTACGCACCTATTACCAACTAGAGTCCTGCAATTGAAATTTGGTTTCTATTTAACCTGTCAATTAGAATTGATATGTCAATGTTCACATTTATATATCTCTATCTCTGGTTGCTATAGATTTGGAGATAAGACAGTGTTTATTTACAATAGTACTACGTTAGATGATTTTTAATATGTAGCCAATACTGAGTGGAATATATATGTTTTAAGATGTCTATTCAATAATACAAAGGCATGCATGGATGAACATACCTGTTTATATTGTTTACTCTGTTATTGGCTATATGTGCTTGTTCTATTATTGTCTATATGTTTATGGATGTGTGTGCGTGAAGGTGAAATGTGTTTTCATACTTTCAAACCATGTGGTAGCAAGCATGTGGCATTGTAACAAACACGTGAGACAAAGAACTTGCATAGAGAAAAGGTTTTACTTTAGCTTACACACTCTTGCCCTCTCTGTCCTCCATCTTTTGGTCTCTTTCCTATTTGAGGCAGAGCTCTCTCCCTGTTTCTTATTATCTCCCTTATAATTTGATTTTTTGTTACATTCTAGGTTTTTCATATAATAGAATCCATGTCATATTAATAATTAAATGTCTGTGTCTGATTTGTTTCGCTTAGCACAATGGTCTGAAAACATATTCATTTTTCCACAAAAATCTCCAATGTACCATTCTTTATGGCAGAGGAATACTCCATCATGTCTAAATACCCCTCTTTCTTTATCCATGCATCTGTTGATCATAGCTAACTTTGGGGGAGGAAGAGTTCTGGAAACTGAACTCAGCACCTTGTACATATCACACAGATGCTGGTGCCAACTAGCCAGATCCTCAGCCCCAGTCAGAGCTACTTTCAAACTCTGATTCTATTTACTAAAGTTCAAAGAATTCACCAACTTGTGAACAAGGTAAATTTATTCAGTATGAGGCTTTGGTGTAAATTGTGCCCACTAATGCTGTATCTCACATGTACCCAAATGGCCCAAGTGTCCAAGAATCATCATTTAAAGAGTTTTCAAGGAAACTTCAATGATTCCATCATATCCAGTGCTCCAAAGATGCTTGGATTAATGGCTAAGCCAGAAGGACATCCCGTGTGCAGAGGAGGTGACTTTTGTCCTCCATAAATGAATTAATGCCCTGTAAAAACAAAACAAAGCATTTGAGGTCAGCAAATATTTATTTCCAGTCCTTGAGTACTACTTCCTAGAACAACTCAAGGAATCACCACATGGTTAGACGTCTTTTTTATTATTAGTGTTTGGTTTCCACTTCATCCTGTTTACATTCTTTGTGTGCATTTGGAAGACTGACAGAATACATCCTACTAACTTTTATCATCTCTTTTCCCTCCCCCCACCTTCTCTCCTTTTCTTGATCCCTTCCCAGTTCAGAAAGATCTATCTCTCTGCTTGCTATTATCTTTTATTTTGTTGTCTGTTGATAATTTGTGCTTCTCATATAAGTGAACCACACCATGGGATATTCAAGTTTGTCTGTCTAATTTATTTCCCTTAACATTATTTTCTCAAGGTCCATGCATTTCCCTACAGATGACTCAAGCGTATCCTCTTCCTGGCATTCTAGTATACCATTGTGTGTAAAACACTTTTCTTCATCCACTCCTCCACTGATGGCTATTCAGGTTGCTTCTTGATTTTCACTATTATGAGTGGTGTTGCTATGTCCAGGAGTACAGGCAGATCACTGTGCTACGTGATGAGAGGGAAAATTTTATCGTCACCTTGCAGATACAGCAATAGAGAAAAAAAAGTGCCCAAATCCACAACTAAGCTCGTGGGCGACTGGAACCCAACCAGTCTAACTTAAAAATGTTTGTTCAATTTCAAATAGCAGTATGATTGAATTTTCATGTGTGCATGCGTGTGTGCGTGTGTGTGCATTAGTGGTGAATGACAGCAGGCCCTCACACACAGGCTAAGTGAGCACACCACCACATACCTACCTTCTCAACCCTGCAAGGAGCTGTGTGCTATTGTCTGATTTATAAAACGGGAACTGCAGACGTGGCCCAGCTCGCGACCAAACTTCTAACACAAGCTTCCACGGCCATGGAAGTGGCCGGGAGGGTGATATTCCTGCAACTTCAGAGTGCTTTAAAGATATTTCAGTCTGACTGACGCACCACAACCAGCGCTGGAACGTTTTCATCACAATCCCGAGTGCATCAGAGACGCACACACACATCCCACATACAAAAGCAAACCCTAATTTTCTCTCATCACCTGGACACCACAGATGTCCCGGGTGCCGCAGATCTTCCTTCTCCTCCTCCTCTGGCCACCCTTCACACCAGTAATTTGGACATTGCTGCTTCTCTGCAGAATACAATCCCAGTAACCCAACGCCAGGAGCACTGATGCTTCTCCCATCTCTGGGACTCGGGGTGGGGGGGAGAAAGACCTTAAAGAGTTAAAGATGTGGGCAGCTCCCGCAGCAGCCTGTTTGATGTCTAAGGTTCTGGAAGACCCCCAAGCAGCCTGAGAGGATGCGTTCCTGTGCACTTGTGGCACGCTGGCCCGTGTGTGCCCTGTCTTCCCACCCTGGCACCTTGGTCTCTATGTCACAGAGGCTTTGCACTGGCATTAGCTGCTCTTTGCATAGGTTGTAGCTTTGGATCTGCTTTCTGTAGTGATGGGCCCGACCGCGGAGATCTATTGGCTGTTGGCTTTGTAAATTTCATTCAGTTTGGTCCAATAGCAGAGGGAGAGCTCCGGAGACAGCAGGACCTGGCTTCTCAATCTCTCTTTTTTTCTTGCAAACCCGGTTGTTCTCCCGTCTCTGTCTCTCGGCACAGAGCTCTTATTCAGCCGCTGGCTCGGTCCTTCCTGCGCTAATTCTGACGTCTTTTTTTTCCCCCTCTTCTTCATCTTCTGTCTGCTTGTGCTTCTTGATTTTTTTTCCTCTTGCTGGTTACTGACTTTGGAGAACAGAAACAGCGCTTTTCCTCCTGACGGTGGTGGTCTGCCTGCTCCGTTACATTCCTTTGGATAAGCAAGCCCTGCTGGTGTGTGGCAGCTTCCTGAATCGCATTCCTCCTTGCGTCCCTTCCCTGGAAAAATCTGGATAAGTACAGCGCACTCTCGCCGCCAATGTAGCTGTCACGCCGGCTCAGGTAGGCACGATGTGAAGATGTCTCTGGGTTACCATTATCCTCTCTCTCTCTCTCTCTCTCTCTCTCTCTCTCTCTCTCTCTCTCCCTCCCCCTCATCAAATCCATCCGAACCTCTGGACTTGCCATTTCTCCTTTCCCAAAGGTGACGCTTGCCGCAGACATTTCGTGCCCCCCCCTTAGTCTGGCAGGCGTCTCTTTTATTTATTTATTTATCAATGCCTTCGGTTCGGTAAAATTCAGGCAAGACTTTTTTTTTTCCTCCTTCTTCTTCCACCTGCCACTCCGTGTCTGCGGGGTGGGAGGGCGGGTGGGTGAGCGGACATGTATGTGTGGCGAGTCATGTGCTGTGAGCTGCCCCGCACTCCGCCACACAGACATCTGATTTTATTCTGACTTTTTTTAAAGATGTTGTGGGGGGGGCATAGGGACCATTTTCCTGCCATGAGCTATTTCAGTGGCTGGGGTAAGGGGGAGATGAGTGTGTGTGATGTGTTTACAAAGTAATGCTGCCTGAGAGAGAGAGAGAGAGAGAGAGAGAGAGAGAGAGAGAGAGAGAGAATTATCTATCTGCAGTAGCCAGAGGAAGAAGGCAAGAGTCAGTTCCCCGCAAAGCAAGACTGATCTTCAAGGCTGGAGTTGTTGAAACTGTGGGCATCCTGGGGGCTGGCTTTGCTTTGCTTTTCTCTCTCTCTCTCTCTCTCTCTCTCTCTCTCTCTCTCTCACTCTCTAATTTCTCCTCCCTTCCAAAGAAAAGAGTCAGTTACTACCACCTGGGGTGCTTTTCTTTGTTGGGGGAAGTCAGGGGTAACCAGAGAGAAACAGGAAAAACAAGCTTGGCTGGGTTTGCATTAAGGGATTTTTTCCCCTTCTTCATCTGCCTCGGATGAGATGGAGGTCTGTGTGAAGCTGAGAATCACGCACTTGATTGATTTGGGCCTGGTCGCGCTCGCTAGGGAACCGTGGGGCGCCCTATGGCGCTCTTGGAGACCTCGGTAGAGACCCCATCTTGGTGGCTGAGCGCTGGTCGCGTCTGTGAAGACGGGACGCAGATGCCCGCACCTCTTTCCCCTGTGTGTGCGTCTGGGTCGTGGGAGGGTGCGCAGGGGCTGCTGCTCGGGTGTTTTCTCCGGGAGATTTTCCACCGGGCCTGGCCTTTCCCGGGGTGCGGG
>PVJX010038227.1:0-16457 GCA_004027295.1 Dolichotis patagonum
ACAGCAGGTCACCAGGACAACAGTAATAGGCAACATTGTATATCTCGTTGTCTTCACAATAGTTGCTCTTCTACAAGGTACAGCAAAATCAAAGAAATACATAACATTATAGAACACATCAACACAGAGTATTGAATAGAGCAACACTGTTAATCAGGACAAAGCAAAACGGCAATAAAAATATCTGCCTTCAGAGATAGTAGAAGGAAGCTCCCCCCACTTGCTGTACCAAATATGGTCACCTCCTAAGAGATTCCCAGATCCCTAGATCCCAACTATTAATGGGGGGGGGGCGGATGTGGTATGTTTGATTCTAGGCAGCAGGCTGGTTGCTGGTTGGCTCAGTGCCCTAAGTTCCAACATGGCGCGGACCTCAGGAAACGCTCTTGCTTCTTATGTCCCTGCCCTGGGGTGGCCGCGGCTTGCCAGACCACAGCCAAGGTGACTCTCATTGTAAACTGTTAAGTGGTTATTGAAAGTATACTTCTCGTTTCACATTCTACCAAACAGTATGTGTTGCATTAAAATATGTATCAATTACCTGAATGAGAAATATCTCATTATTTTTAAAACTTTATGTTTTTAAGCTGCTATTCTTAAAGGACTGTTTGGATTTGCTCTTCTTGTTCTTTTTTAATTTTCCTACTTTTTTGTCTTGCCAATTTGAAGGTGCTACTTTAGTCTTATAGATGGCAATCTCTTACCTGTTATATGTATTATAAACTTTATTTTACAACATACTACATGTCTTCGAATTTGTTTGTAGTAATTTTTTATAAAATTGTTTCAAAAGGTGTAGTGTTGCATGCCTGTAATCCCAGCTTCTTAGGAGGCTGAAGTGGGAGGATAGCAAATTTGAGGCTAGCCCGGGCAATTTAGCAGAACTCTGTCTCAAAATAAAATTAAAAAGCAGCAAGCTCCAGTGACAGAGCACTTGACTAGTGTGTGTGTGAGGCTCTGAGTCTAATTCCTAGTACTGTCCCCCCAAAAGTTTGAAGGGTGAATTATATAGCCAATATGTTTATTTGGTTATGTTGTGTCTATGTTTTTCTGTTTTACTTTCTCAGTTAAATTTTTTTGAACCAACTATGTTACATATGTGTTTTCCTACATGTTTTTGCATTCTTATTACTTAAATTCTGTATGCACTATGTCTCAAATCTACTTTTAAAAATGGAATATACTAGACAGTTCAACTTTATTTTAAATGGGTAGCCAATTGTTTCAGACTTTATTAAATAAATCATTTTCTTTCAATTAGCATCCTTGTCATATATTAAAGTTTTCCATGTATTGATTACTATTTCTACATTTTATTTTGTTCTGTTGAACTATTTGTTTCTAAATGCATGTCATGCTTTTTTGATTATTGTGTATTCATAATGGATTCCAAAACTATAGTGTGTGTTTTTATGTAGTTAACAAAATTAACTTAAACAGAGATTATGTTGTAGTCAATATTGCAAACTGAGACCAATAAGAGGTTTATTGACTGAAGTGAAGCCAAGAATTGTCATTATTGGGAGGCTGAGGCAGGAGGATCATTGCAAGTTCAATACCAACCTGAGCTACAAAGTGAGCCCAAGGCCATCCTGCACTGATAGAGAGACCCTGTCTCAAAAAGGCAAAATATGGTAATTATTAATAATGCTTTGACTTCCTTCTATAAACTATAAAAGAATGAACTAAAAGTTAGTACTTATAAAAGGTTTTAGAAATGTGACAAGTAGAAGCCAGGCACGTTGACACATTCCTGTAATCCCAGCACTCAGGAGGCTGAGGCAGGAGGACTGCTATGAGTTCAAGGCCAGCCTGAACTACATATTGAGACCCTTTCTCAAAAAACCAAAAGGAGAAAAAAGAAATGTAAATACAAAATAAATACAGGTAGTCCTTTCTCTCACTATTCCAGTAGTTCATAGACTGACTTTAAAATGGACCTTATGTGCATAAATTAGATTTTAATCAGTAAGTATATTTTATTTTACTAAATGATATATGTAAAAATTACATATTTTAACATATTATTCTTTTGATTATTTATATAAAAATATGTGGTCATTGCAATTTAGAAGGAAACTCATTGCATCTGATACCTTCCAGAATCATTTCATAGTGCATGCAAACATACACACTAATGAAGTCATTGAGGCTTAGATAATTAGGCAATTATTTTTATATATTTCACATTATGTTAAAATCCTTGGTGAGTGATTGGACATGTATTGAAGTGTGTTGTGGTTATATTTGGAGAAATAGATGTTATTGGAAATGCTATAAGCTGTAGACATTTGTTTTTTGAAAATGTGTTAGCTAATACTTTTTAGGCACTAAACATGGATTTAAGTAATGCCTCTCCTTCCTAAATAGTTGATTTCCTTTATTATATCAGCAAAAAATCAAGTTTGGAATATGATAGGACAAGATATATTCACAATGATCAGTGATTAGGGAGGTGAGCCAGAGTTGTACTTATATCTATTGCCTGTGGTAGACAGCCTCTAAAATGGGTCCCAGTGATTCCAGCTTCTTAGGATTTGTGTTTTTAGGTAACTTTCTATCATTGTGTGTAAGCTTTGTTTTAAGTAATAGTATCTCATAAAATTTATGGGATACAAACTTTGAGATTAGCTTACCAAAAGACTATGACTTTCTTCTCGCCTTTCTTCCTTGAGCCCCCATTGTGAGGGAAGGTAGCTGCCACTTTTTGTATAGCCCTATGGAGAGTTTTATGTGGAAAGAAACTAATGTCCCCAGCCAACAGCCAGTAAGGACCTTGAGACCCTGACAGCAGACATATGAATGAGCTTGGAGGAGCAGATCTTCCACAGTGAAGCCTTGGAGTGACTGTGGCCCTGCCTGATACCTTGATAACAGTCTTGTGAGAGACTTGATATAAATACATCTGGCTAAGCCACAGCCATATTTCTAATCTACAGAAGCTGTGAGATAATAAATAATTGTTATTGTAAGCCACTAAATTTTGGAGTAAGTTGTTATGCAGCAATAAGCAACTAATACACCATTAGAGTAAGAAATGTTAACACAGGCACCTGGAATGTTTGGTTCACCACTCTGTCTCTCTAGCACTTAGTACAAGGCACATTGCAAAGGAGGATTTTGATACATATTTGCTGAGTGAATGAATAAATGATTTAAAGGATGGATGAAAAATCCAAGAGAATGATCCTTTCTCCAACTCTTTCACATTTTATCATCTGTGCTCATCTTATGTACAGAATTTCATAAAATTTTCCTTCAAAAAGTTGTGATCTACTTTGGCCCCAGTCCTTTAACCACAAGTCTACAAATGAGTCCTAGTAACCAGGCAGGGAACCAATACTATGCCACATTTTTTCCCACCAGAAACATTTCTCACAAAGTATCCTAGTCTGCAGAGATGCAGCTCTGCTTTCAGAGAGAGCACCTTTAAGATTATCACTCCTAAAAGGGGAAATATTTTTATCTCCCTTTCAGAAGGATACCTTTGTTTAACATCTGCCTAAAGGAGGCATTTGGGTTGCCCCCCAACAAAGGGAAACTGCTTTAAAGGAACATTGGCAACTCGACCTTGCTAGGAAGAAAGTGTTAGCCTGCCTATAATCCCAGAACTCAGGAGGATGAGGCAAAAGGTTTGTTGCAAGTTTGAGACCAGCCTGGGCTACACAATGAGCAGAAGGCCAGCTTGAACTGTCTTTTTGTCTCAAAAAGACAAAAAAAAGTGGTGCCACTTGGAAATGACACTTGTTGCTTTTCTTTTTCTCCAATTTATATCCACCAAGGTTTTGTAAAATATCATAAGGATTTGAATTTCCACATGAACCTCACTGCCATACTGCAGCACCTATGTCCCCAAGCTACTACTAATTAGATGCCCTGACTCATTTCCCCCCAAATGTGTTCAATTATGTCATAAAAGTTTTTTTGTTTGCTTTTGAATCTCTGTGAGAGGAAAAGTGCTTTGACAATGCCAAATATAAAAAAAAGTACTAAAAATGGAGGCCAATTCATCGTTCAAGATGTTAGAGTTTGGACATGAAATGTTTCTAAAATTTATGTGCTAAACTTTAGCTTAGCACATGATGCTCTTTTTGAAAGTAATTGAGTCGCAAGGATTCTAACATCATCAGTGAATTAATCCATCTATGTGATCATAATTTGATGGCCTTATAAGGAGGTGTGAAAGCAGGAATTGGGGCCCAGTCAAAGGGAATGAGTCTTGTGGGCATAACCTTGGGAATTATGTCTCATTTCTGGCCTTTTCCTCTCTGGCTCCTTCCCCCTCTCTCTGCTTCCTGGAAACCATGAGGTGAGCATCTTTCCTCTGTCCAGCCACTCTACCATGATATTTCTGTCTTGGAACCAGCTACCCATGGACTGAAATTATGAAACTAACTTCTTCTGAGTTAGATTGCTAACAGTGATGAAGAGCTAACACATAAGACTGGCCATTGTCACTTGGAAAAGACTTAAAATTTCAAATGGTCCTATTTTATTCTGTGAGAAGGAAGCTCAAGTAAAACAGCCTAGTGAATTGTTTAGTCAACATTTTAATTGGTCCTCTGTATGAATGGCAAAAGTGACAGGGATAATTCCATCCCACTCTTAACTTGGTGCTATCCTAACAATGTACAGTTAGTGCTCTGTATCTGTGAGTTCTACATCTGTTGATTCAACCAAATGTGGATTGAAAATATTTTTAAAAATTTCATTACTACTGAACACATATGTACTTTGTCTTGTTATCCTCAAAAGATGTAGTACAACTGTTTGCAGAGCATTTTATATTGTATTAGGTATTATAAGTAACCTAGATATAATTTAAAGCATGGGGAATGCTATGTATAGGTTATTTGCAAATACGACACCATTTTATATAAGAAACTTGGGCATCTATAGATTTTGGTATCCAAAGGAATTGGTCCTAGAACTAATTGCTTCTGGATACCAAGGGTTAACTACTTTGTTCTAAACTTCATACGATATAAGCATGCTTTTTTCAAGATAATGTATCATCAAGAACTCCAAAAACAACAAATTCTGGTGAGGCTGAAGGGAGAAAATAACTTTTTGACGAGAATGTAAACTCGTATAATTATTGTGGAAAATGATAGGGACATTCCTAAAAATATATATATAGTAGTTCCATTCAACTCAGCAATTTCTCTCCTGGATATCTTCCTGAAAGTGTTAAACACACCATATTATAGTAATGCATGCATACCCATATTTATAACAACACAACTCACAATAGCTAAATCTTGAAAGCAGCCTGTTTTCCATCAACAGACAAATGGATAAATAAAATGTGATACAGACATACACAATGAAATACAAGTGTTTCATAAAGAAGGATAAATTTGAGACATTTGTTGGAAAATTGGTGCACCTTGAAACTAAAATTTTAAGTGAAATAAATCAAACATAAAATGCTAAATATAACATCATTTGTCTTACATGGAACCCAAAGTAGAAATAATTTAAAGGTAAAATTAAAGATAGATAACAGGAAACAGGGAGATAAATATTTTGGATACAGAAACAGGATCTAGATATGGAGGGAGAGAGGGGAAAAACAGGGAAGTAAAAAGGATTAAGATGAGATGTTACATGTATCAACTCCTCAAAATGACTGTATTCATAGCATATAGTAAAATGTACTAGTAAAAAAAATTCGGTAGATATACAAATTTTAGGTTTATTTATATCAAAATTCATAATTTAATTTTTAAATTTTAAAGATTATAAAAGAGAACAGAAGAGAACAAAACAGAACAGAACAAAGCAGATCAGAACAAAAAAATGCAAGCAACACAGGATTTCAAAACAAGACAGCAGGATGTCAACAGTGGCTACCATAATGTCTCTTGTTTTCTTTGAAATAGTTGTCCACATCTTCACTCACAGTGAATTTCAACAAAACAAAATAGGATAAAACTGATCAAAACAAACGAATGAAATCATTACAGGCCTTCAAAACCAGACAATAGGAAAATCAACAATGGCTACCATAATGTTTCTTGTTCTCTTCAAAAGAGCTCTCTATACCTTCACCCATACTGAAATCAAATACTAGAAAATAGACTTAAACATCATAACAAAGAATAAAAACACTATTGGACTTCAAAACAAGATGGTAGGAAATCAGCGATGGCTATCATAATGTCTCGTTTTTTTCTAAGTAGCTGTTGATATCATTACACATAATAAAATTAATTCTTATGAATTCTTTAGGAGAAGATCTAAGTATGTATAAGTCTATACAGACATATAAATCTATTCTTTCTGTATTAGAAGGAAAGATAAAACAAAATACAGGAAAAACATGAAACAAAAGAGACATAACAATGATGAAGAGACCAAAAACAATAACAATATAGGCTGTGAAAACAAGGTGGTAGGAACATAACTAAGGTTGTTATTTTTGCATAGTTATCTTCAACAGGGTTACTCAGATTACCAAATATAAACATGAAAAATTGATCTAGTCCTATGAATGCTAGCTGTTTTGTTCCAAGAACTAATAGAATTAGTAGTACAATCATCTTAGCTATCTTAAGTTTGTATGTATAAATTTATATATTTTTTCTTTTCCCTGCCTTCTTTTGTCCTTTTCCCTGCCTTCTTTTCTCCTTTTCCCTATCTGAGTTATATTTTCCCTTTCAGTAGTTTCTTACCCTTTCACAATATTTACTGAAGATTTTGTATCTTATTTACTCTTTCAGTTTCTTACACTAGGGAGACAATATGGGAATATGCCCATAAGTGGAATAGCTGGGTCAAATGGGACCTCTGATACCAGGTTTTTGAGGAATCTCCAGACTGACCTCCACAGTGTTTGCACCAGTCTACACTCCCACCAACAGTGAAGAAGAGTTCCTTTTTCCCTGCAGCCTCTCCAGCATTTGTTTTTGGTAGTTTTCTTTATCCTGGCCATTCTTTCTGGAGTGAGATGGAATCTCAGTGTGGTTTTAATGTGCACTTCTCTAAAGACCAGTGATGCTGGATATTTTTTCATGTATTTATTTACCATTTGTATTTCTTCAGCTGAGAAGCATGTATTCATCTCAGATGTTCATTTTTGGAATGGGTCTTTGAATTTTGGGGTTCTGATTTTTTTAACTCTTTATATGTTTTAGATAGAAGTCCTTTTTCTGAGAGAAAATTGACTAAGATTCTTTCCCAATTCATTGGTTTTCTTTTCCCTCTTTTGAAGATTTCTTTTGACATGCAAAGACTTTTTAATAAGATGAAATTCCAGTTGTTGATTCTAGGAAATGTTTCCCATGCAGTTTGATTTTTGTTCTTGAACCTTTTGCCTATTCCTATGTTGTCAAGATTTCTACCTACTTTGTCGTCCAGTAGATTTAGTGTTTCTGTTTTAATATCTAGATCTTTGATCCACTTTGACTTTAGTTTAGTGCATGGTGATACACATGGATCTAGTTTTAGTTTTTGGCATATAGAGAGCCAGTTTTTCCAGCATCAGTTATTAAAGAGGCTATCTTCTTCCAGTGGACATGTTTGGGCCATTTGTCAAAGATAATGAGGCTGAGTTTGTTTGTAGCTGTGGTTGTATCTTTTAATCTATTCTACTGATCTTCAGATCTGTTTTTATTCCAGTACCATGCTGATTTTATCACAGTAGCATTATAGTATAAATTCAAGTCAGGGATTGTGATGCCTCCTGCCTTGCCTTTGTTGCCCAGAATTGCCTTTACTATTTTAGGTCTCTTATGATTCCAGATGAATTTTAGGAATCAATTCTCTAGATCTATGAGGTATGCTAATGGTATTTTGGTTGTAATTGCATTAAATCTGTATAACAACTTTGGGAGAATGGCCATTTTCACAATGTTTGCTCTTCCTATCCATGAACAAGGAATGTCTTTCCATTTTCTGAGATCCTCTTTGATTTCTTTTTTCAGAGTATTGTAATTTTCACAGAATAGGTCTTTTACTTCCTTTCTTAGATTGATTCCTAAGTATTTCGTTTTTTTGGATGCTATTGTGAAGGGTGTGGATTCTATTATTTTTGTCTCAGTGAGTTTGATTTTTGTTCACAAGAATGCCATTGATTTTTGAGTGCTGACTTTGTATCCAGCTACATTACTGAATTTGGTTATTACATATAGAAGTCTTTCAGTGGAGATTTGGGGGTCTTCTACATAGAGTATCATGTCATCTGCAAATAATTTAACTTTTTCCTTTCTTATCCTTATTCCTTTTATTTCTCTCTCTTGTCTAATTGCTCTTGCTAATGTTCTAGCACTATATTGAATAGGAGTGGTGATAATGCACATCCTTGTTTTGTTCCTGATTTTAGAGTGAAGGCTTTCAGTTTTTGATCATTTAATAGGATGCTGACTGTTTGTCATAGATGGCTTTTATTAGATTGAGGTAAAGACTATCTATCCTGATATTCTGTAGGGTTCTTATCATGAATGAATATTGGACTTTATCAAAAGATTTTTCTGCATTTATTGAAATGAGCATGTGATTATTGTCTTTGACTCTATTGATATGGTATATTATGTTTATTTATTTGCATATATGGAACTGTCCCTGCATTCCTTGGATGAATCCCACTTGAGTGTGGTGTATAATCTTCATGATGACTTGATGCATTCTGTTTGCCAGTATTTTATTGAGGCTTTCTGCATCGAAGTTCATTAGGGATATTGGCCTGTAATTCTCTTTTTTGGTTGGATCTTTCTCTGTTTTTGGTATTAGGGTAATCCTTGCTTCCAGGAATGGGTTAGGGAGAATTGCTTCCTTTTCTATTTCATTGAAGAGCTGAGGGAGTGATGACATTTTAACAACTCAGAAACTGGCAGGGCCCTGCCCATTGCCCCCAATAATGCCTTGAATTTCTTGTAGAATTCAGCAATGAATCCATCAGGACCCAGGCTTTTCTTTGTTGGTAATGTTATAATTATATTTTCAATTTCATTAACTGAAATTTGGTTATTCAGAAGTTTTACATCTCCTTGATCCAGCTTTGTTAATTCTTATGTTTCTGGGAATCGTCCATTTCTTCTGTGTTACCAAACCTATAAAAGTTTTTGAAGTAGGTATAGACGATCTTCTGTATTTCCACAGGGTCTGTTATGATTTTGCCTTTTTCATTCCTTATTGCAGGAATTTGAGTTTTTTCTTTCTTTTTAAAAAAAAGGTTGGCTAGAGGCCTGGCAGCTTTATTTATTCTTTCTAAGAACCAACTCTTTGATTCATTAATACTTTTTATTGTTTTCTTAATCTCTATTGCATTCATTTCTACTCTATTCTTTGTAATTTCCTCCCTTTGTTTGGTTTTGGGCTTGACTTGCTGTTCTTGCTCTAGATGTTTGAGGTGTAGCATCAGGTTGTTTATTTTTGTTCATTCTGTTTTCTTGATGTGGGAGTTCACCACAATGAATTTCCCTCTGTGACTGCTTTCATTGCATCCTACGGGTTCCAGTAAGTTGTATTTATATTTTTGTTTGCTTATAGATATTTTTAAATTTTTTCTGTAACCCATTGATTGTTCAGGAGTTTATTATTTAATTTCCATGTGTTTATAGAGTTTTTGAAGTTTCTTTTGTCATTAATTTCTAGTTTTGTGACACAATGATCAGATAATATGCATGGGATACTTTCAAATCTTTTGCATTTACCTGAGCATGTTCTGTGGGCCAGTATATGGTCTGTTTTAGAGAACATTCCATGTGCTGCTTAGAAGAATGTATATTCTGATGTTAACACTGTATGTGTCTACTAAGTCCATTTTTTCACAAGTTTGATAGAGTTTTCTTGTTTCTTTGCTAATTTTCTGTCTAGTGAATCTGTCTCTTTTTGTCAAAGAGGTGTTAAGGTCTTCCATTATAATTGTGTTATTGCTTATTTGATTTTTCATTTCTATTAATATTTGTTTTATATAGCTGGGTTCTCCCATATTTGGTGCATATATATTTAGGATTATTATCTCTTCCTCTTGAAGTTCTCCCCTAACAAGTATGTAGTGACCTCTATAATTCTTCTGATCATTCTTGATTTGAAGTTCACATTGTGTGCAAAAAGAATAGCTACCCTTGCATTTTTCTGGGTTCCTGTTCCATGAAGTATTGCTTTCCATCCTTTGACTTTCAGCCTATGAATTTCCTTTGGGGTTAGATGAGTTTCTTGTGTACAGCATATTGTTGGATTTGTTTCTTGATCCATTCTGCCAGTCTGTTTCATTTAATTGGTGAATTGAGGCCATTTGCATTAATGGTTAAACCGATATATTTTGGCTCATTTTTGTCATGTTATCTTTCTGCTGTTGGTTCTTTCCCTTTCACCTTTGTTTAATTTTTTGCTTTGCTTAGTGGTTTTTTTTGTTGGTTTTCTTGTCATCTTGGTTATTTTTATGTCTATCTAGAATATCTTTCAGTATTCTTTGGAAGGTTGGTTTAGTGGTTATGAAGTTCTTCAGCTGTTCTTTGTCGTGGAAGTATCTTCACTTGCCATCAATTTTGAAAGACAGTTTTGCAGGGTATATTAATTTGGGTTGGAAATCATTATCCTTTAGGATTTGAAATTCTTCAATCCATGCTCTTGTTGACTTCATTGTGTTGAGAAATCTCCTGTGATTCAGATGGGCTTTCCTTTGTCTATTTTCTCTAACAGCTTTTAATATTCTGTTCTTACATTGGATTTCTGGGTTGTTTGTTGTTATACATCTGGGTGTAGATTTATTTTGGTTATGGTTAATTGATTGGAGTCTTATATGTTTCAATTATCTCCATGTCAGTTTCCTTTCCCATGTTTGGGAAATTTTCAGCTATTACTTCTGTAAATAATCTTTTGATATCATTTTATTGTCACCTTTTTCGTTCACAGTTAGAAATCTTGTATTTTTTTGCATCATCTTGCAGCTGTTGATTTGTTATTTCCTGATTCCTTGTTATTTTTAAAAGATGTTTCCTTTCTTGTTCACTAGCTGCAATCTTGTCTTCGAGCACTGAAATTCTATCTTCACATTCACTTAGGCAGTTTTGCAAGCTTTCAATGCAATTTTTGATTTCCTGGATATCTCCTTGAATCTGTTTCATGTATGCTATTGCTTTCTTATATTGTTCATTCAAGGTTTCCATCTTTTTGCAGTGTTCCTAAATTTTTTAAGCTATGTATTCTTTAGATGTGTTCAGCATTTCTTTTATTATGTTTATCATTTCTTTTTTACCTGGGAGAATATTTCTGATCTACGTTCCTTTACAGCTTCATGGAGTTGTTTCTTTACTTCAGCTGCTAATATTTCAGAAGTTTCAGGTGTATAGCTTACAGTTTCTTCTATGTCTGTGTCTTCTAGGCTTGTTTGGGATGGGCTGGATGTTTAAGATTGCATTTTGCTTTTTCATTTTGTTATTTTCCTCTATTTCCCTGGAGAAGCCAAATGCCACATCTCAGTTGCTTCCTGGGTTGATGATGTCTGTCTGTACTACAGGGAATTTCCCCAGTTGAGTGGGAGTCCTTAGGCAGGCCTTGTCAGGTCCCTAGTGGCACTTCAAAGCTCCTCAAATAGGAGGAGTATGCTGGGCAGACCTTCAGTACATCCCATGTGGTACTCTGAAGCTCCTCGGCTGCTTGAAGTTGCTGGGTGGGACTCTACCAGGTTCTGAGTTACATACCATGGATGAACAACTAGGTGGAGTATGTTGTGCAGGCCTTCAGCTCGTGCCACATGGTGCACTAAAGCTCCCCAGCTGTTTGCAGACACTGGGTTGGGACCTACTAGGTTCCGAGCAAAGTACTGAGGTTGCACTGTTAGGTGGAGTTTGCTGTGCAAGTCTTTGCCTCACTCCAGTGCAGGTGGTTCCCCTGACACTTGGGGTTGCTGGCCAGGGCCCAGAAAAGACCTGAGTGACCTACCAAAATTTCCAGCTATTTGGGGCCAGTGGATGGGGCCCTACCTATTTCTGAGTGAGGTGGTGTTCTCTGTGCAGACCTCGGCTCACGTCACTCCAAAATTCATAATTTAATTTAGCAAACTTTTATAGAATCTACTAGGCACACATACTTCCTGTCCTCAAGGATTTTATACTCCATTAAGAATTATAAAAACATGTGGTGATAATGGCATCTTGAGTGCTCAATATCCTTTTCCCAAATTATACCATGTAACTTCATGAGAGCCTATTAAGTGGTGGAATTTTTAATCTTGATTTTACAGATAAGGAAAGTAAGCTCTAGAGAGGTCAAGTGCTTTGCTGAAAGTCATTGACCCAGCTTACAGTGGTGAACTCAAAATAAAATCTGAGTGTGTCTGGTTCTGAAGTTCTCACCTGAAAAATGGCTAGAATACATAATTTATTAAAAGTGACACTAATATGAAAACCTACTGGGTAGCTTCTAACATCCAAACCCCATGGGTCCCTTGGGATAGAGAAACAAGAATTGGATTGCAAAATTAACACTCAAAGAGGCTGATGCATGAACATCACAAGCTGAGGAGTCTAGGGCACAATTTGACTCAAATGTGTAAACATCATCTGGCCTGAATGTAGTGAGGTCTGTGTAGGACTGACAAGTTGATGTCTCTCTTTTTATTCTGCAGAGGGTTGTGCATAAATGTCTTCAACTGGCATTGATTTAACTGATTATTCCCACTAACAAATGAGATGGAAAAGGGAAAGTGACATAAAATGCTATTGAGATTCCAATAATAAAGCACAATGATAAAAGCTTGCATTTCGAGGATGCTTTCTCTGTGGCAAGGCACTGTGATAAGTGCCTTATATGTATCATCTCACTCCATTTCCACAAGGAGTAACTTTTCTCTTGCCCATTTATAACACTGAGAAGTTCAGCATCTTATTCAAGGCCATGCACCTAGTAAATAGTAGAGCTAGATTCAAACCAAGTCTGGTTGCCTGACTTCAGAGAGTATCTAGGTAGATGACAGGGCAGTTTTAAAGCAAATGACATTTCAGATATATCCTAAAGGACAGATAGATACTCAGAGGTAGAGATCATTCCAAGCAAAAGAGCAGAACCTGAGAAATAGCATGCATGTGGGAGGTGGTGGAGCCAAGTAGCAGCACACAAAATTGTAGCTTGGGTAGAGTTTCAGATAGTTGAAGATATATACAGTAAGAGAGCAATGGGAAAGGAGGTTAGAAACACTTTGGAGATCCATGAATTCCAAACAGAAGAATTTGCAAATATATTCTTTTTTATTTTAAAAACAAAACAAAATAAAACAAAAGGGAAGTGATACAGAATTTCCAAAAAATAATAAAAAATCAACACTAGTTAACATATTGCATATTGTTATCTTTTTTATTTTGAAGAGAATAAAACTGAGTAAGGCAAAACAAAACAGAGTCAATCAAAACAAAAGGATGAACATGGTATATGACTTAAAGACAAAATACAAGGAGATCAATAATCGCTGCCATAATGCCTCTTGTTATCTTCAAAAGAATTGCCCATATCATCAGGCATAATAAAATTGAACAAAACAGTACAGAACAAAACCAATAAAAACAAAACATTGCTTTGACTTCAAAAGAAGATAATAGTCAAACCAGAATGAGTATTGCAGTGGATATTGTTGTCTTCAAAGTAGTTGCCTATACCATCAGGCAACTTGATACTATCAAACAAAACAGAATATAATAAAATCAGTCAAAACAAAACAGTGTAAACAATACAAATCAAGCTAATAGGAAATCATAAATTGTTACCATACTATATCCTGCTATCTTTGGAATAGCTGTCCATGTCATCAAATCTAATACAAGCAGACAAACTGAAACAGAATAAAATGAAACCAAACAGAACAATGAAAACAATATGGGCTTCAAATCATTATGATAGATGAACAATGGCCACTGCATTCCCTTTTTAGACAATTCTTCCACTTTCACTTTTACAGAATTAATTGTACATTTTTGATCCTACTAACACCTTTAGTTTTTATATTAGGGAGGCAACCCGCTATTCATCTAAATGATTCTGAACCATTTTACCCTTGAGCATGATCTCAAGTAGTTTACCTACAAGAGCCTCCAGGGTTCTTTCTTTATAGCTAAGTAGTTCTCCATTGTATAAAAGTGTCATGGCTTTCTAACCAATCTGCAGCTGATGGGCAAGCTACCCCACTTTTTTCTGGTTGCCTGTCACATAGAGTATTGTTTTCTCATTTTTGACTTTCTGTCCATAAACCCTCTTTCAGGTTAATTATATTTCTTATATAGAGCATCGTGATGGACCCTATCTCCTGATCCACTTTGCCTGTGTTTCTTTTTTTAATTTTATTTAAAGAAAAAAGAAACAAAAACAGAAATAATACATAATTTCAAAAAAACAGTAAGAAATCACTAGTTGATAAATTACATATTGTCCTCTTAGAAATAGTTGTTCAAGTTACAAAAGTAAAGCATACAGAGTGGACATATAAACAGTGATACTACAAACAGTTCTGTTCAACTATCCAACAAAAACTTAGTAATATGGTTATCAATCCTACACACTTATACAGACAGTTATATCCTTTAGGGCACTTTCTTTTCCTCTCGTTTTTTACAATAGGAATTACACATTTTGGGTTTTATTACTTCTACAGTTCTTAATACTTTTTATGCTAGAGACACAATGTGATATTTATAAATATGATTCTTATTTATTTCACTATTGAGGATAGCCTCAAGTTGTCTCCATTACCCTATGAAGGCCTCAAGATCATCCTTCTTCATAGCTGAGTAATATTCCATTGTGTAAAAATACCACATCTTTTTCATCCACTCTGCAGTTGATGGGCATCTTGGTTGTTTCTAAGATTTAGCTATTGCAAATTGTGCTGCAATGAACATGGGTGCACATATATCACTGTGATATGACTTTTTCAGTTTTTCTGGGAAAATACCCAGGAGGGGAATAGCTGGGTTGAATAGAACTTCCAATCCTAGTCTTCTGAGAATTCTCCATACTGATTTCCATAGTGGTTGTACCAGTCTACACTCCCACCAACAGTGGAGAATGTTCCTTTTTCCCTGCAGCCTTACCAACATTTGTTATCAGTGGATTTCTTGATGGCAGCTATTCTTTTTGGAGTGAGATGATATCTCAATGCTGTTTTAATTTGCATTTCTCGAATGACCAGTGATGGTAAACATTTCTTCATGTATTTATTTCCATTTGTATATCTTCATCTGAGAACTGTGTGTTCATTTCAGATTCTCATTTTTCGAGAGGGCTGTGTTTTTTTTTAATGAATCAAAGCCATCTATATTAGTGATTATGGCTAACCTACTCTGCCTCATACCTGCCATGCTATTTTTCTGCCATTGGTTGTCTACTTTCCCCCTTCATTCCATTGTCTGCCCCATTCAATGAGCCCCTTCTACCACTGTTCTTGAAGCCATGGTCTTTTTTCTCTCTCTCTAGAATGCCCTTCAGTATTTTTTGTAGGGTTGTTTTGGTGGTCATGAACTCCCCCCATTCCTCTTTGTCATGGAAGCATCTTGTTTCTCCATTAATTTTGAAAGATAGTTTTGCAGGACACATCAATCTGGATTAGAGATTATTTTCTTTCAGAGCTTGGAATACTTTGCTCGAAGCTCTTCTTGATTTGATTGTTTATGTCAAGAAGTCTGTTGTGATTTTGATGGATGTTCCTTTATAGGTGATCTGTTTCTTTTCTCTGACAGCTTTTAATGTTCTGTTCATGTGTTGAATTTCTGGGATCTTGATTATTGTATGTCTGGGTGTAGATTTATTTTGGTTATAGCTGGCTGGAGTTCTGTATGCCTCATATATCTGAATATTATTTCCTTTTCCTATGCATGGGAAGTTTTCTTTAACTATTTCTGTGAATAGCCTTTGTATTTCATTTGTGTTTACTCCTATTTTTTCACTCATATTTTTTTCTTAAGTTATGATCCTCTTGTCATCTTGTAGCCTTTGTATTGTTTCTTTATTTTTCCTTGTAATTTTTAAGAGAGCTTTCCTTTCATGATTGCAAGCTGCAAATCTGTCTTCAAGGTTTGATAGTATATCTTTAGTTTCTTTCAATCAGTTTTGCCAGCTTTCAATGGAGTTTTTAACTTCCTGGTAATCTCTTTGAATCTGTTTCATGTATTTTAAATCTTGTTTATATTCTTCATTGAAAGTTTGCCTCATTTTTCTATGCTCCTCTATTCTTCCCATCTGTGTCTTTTTTAGAGGTGCTTAGCAATTCTTTTATTATGGTGCTCATTTCTTTTTTTATTTGAAAGAGAATAAAACAAAAGGGGGTAGTACAGAGCAGATCAGAACAGGACAACATAGGCAACACAGTACTTTACATTAAGTCAACTGGACATCAACAGTATCTAACACCATATCTCTTACTCTGCTATAGTTGAGCATAGTTTCAAATACAATAATATCAAACATAACACAATAGTATAAAGCCATGCACAGAGTGAAAGAATTACAGGGCTTTCTGAACCGAA
>PVJX010038228.1:0-16455 GCA_004027295.1 Dolichotis patagonum
TTTTGAAACATGGGAACTATAGTTAATAATTATATATACTTGAATATTGCTTAGAGACCTTAAATGTTGTCTCCATAAGTAAATAAGAATGCAAAATGAGGCGGATGTTGGTTAGCTTGATCTATGCATTCTGCAATGTATATATATTTCAAAATACCATGGCACATGCTACATACATATACACAATTTTTAGGTGTTCCTTTAATGAGAAATTTTTTTTAAAAAAAGGATGATTAAGAATCTTAAAGACACAAGGCCTAAGGCCAGCAGACTCCGAACATGCCAGCTTTTAAGAAAAGAAAAGGAAATCGAAGGACAGGGGGAAAACCCAGATAACTGTCCTGAGGATAAACTGATAAATGTGTCCAGAAAGGACTGACCAGCGACCAGGGCTTACCAGGTATAACTTATTGAACATCAGCAAAAGAAAGAGGATTGATTGCTGCTTTTACCAATACTGGCATCACTTGAGCTTGATAAGAGCAGATGTGATAGAATGGTAGGGAACAATATGCTAAGTTCAAGAGAGTCGGGGAGAAGAATTGGAGAACATAGGAGAAATTTTTGCTTGTAAAGATCGGCGGCATGGGCAATTGGCTGTATAGACAAGTAGGTAGGAGAAGTTTGTTTTCCTTTATTTCTGTTTTTAAATACAGGAGAGAGAACAATGTTTTTGGAAACACCTTGTAGAGAAGAAAGCCATGTTTCAGGTGAGAGGGACCTTGCTGCAGAGTCTTTAGTAGATGAGCAGGAACCGGATATGGCTCACAGATTGAGGAGCTGGATCTAGAGAGCGGCATAGGCAGGTAGTTCCTCTTTGTCCTACAAGGGAAGTCAAAGTGATACAGGGGAATGAAACTCCCAATCTACTATGTCGGTACGAGCTCGTGTTCTCTACAATCAAAGAATGAATTTTAGGAACAACAGAGGTGAAGAGTAACATCTATTTATTGAGAGAAAGAAAACTTCTGTCTGAGAGAGACAGAGGGGGAACCCCAGTGGGTTGCCAAGGACTCTGTCTTTTCCAGGGACTTTTATAGAGTAAAACCATGGGTTCAAGGCGAGGAAGACTGGGAACTCACAAAGCAGATGGACATAAGGTGGGACATAACTATAGTTAGCCAGTAAGATCAATAGTTTAGGTAGAATTGATTACATTGGGGACAAATGGAGAAGCGAGCCATGTAGAAAGCCGGCATTCTTAGAGATCAGTGACTCCTCCTATAGGGGATTGGGATGGTGACTCCTGGCTTCTCAAAATGATCCAGATTTAATCACTAAGGATTATACTTAAGGGTGTGGTTGCATTTGTTTTGCCTTCTGTTTTGAGATCTGGACCACACCTAGAGGTGTGGGCTCTTCAAGGTCATCAGATATCTGGCCCTCTGTGCCGGCTTTCTCAAGGGCCTAGCCCTGTCTGACTGCCTGTCTGACTACCTATAATATTTCTAACTGGCTCAACTGCCCCACTAGCTCCAAATACAGCCACTTTCTGAGGTCCTGGAAATTAGGACTTCAACATATGAGTTTCTGGGGACATGCTCACCTCATAACATCCCCTGTCACGAATGTCATGTTCACTTAGGAAACTCACACAAATGCTGAAGTGTGAATCTGAGCCACCACCTGGCACCCACATTCCAGAATAAGGTTGGGCTTTAGCGCCCAGCCTGGGCAGTCCTCTCCCCCAGGTGCTGTTTCCCTCTGTGCTTTGGTCTCAGTCAAACAGATGAGTGAAGTGCTTATGTCTGCACCTCTCTTGACAAGAGACTAAAAAGACATTCAAAAGCAAGATGAGAAGGTGGCAGTGGTGGTCAGTCATATTCTCTGGAAGCTGCAGTCATGACGTAGGAGATTTATAACTCCGAACTTGCTAGATGTCATATGTGCTGAGTTCATGTCCCCCAAAACTGAAGAATGAACTCCACAGGACAATGGAGGTTCAGAGTAGGAAAGGTTTATTGAGAGATAGCTCCTGAGAGACAGGAGGGAGTCCCAAAGTGGGTGGCCACAGAGGCTCTTTGTCAGGGGTAATTTATACAGCCAAGTTACAGTGAGGATACAATGTGAGTCGAACTACAATCCACCTATAGCATCATGTATAGCCACTTAGCTGATATTGATCCAATAGGGAGGCCAGTCAGCAAGGGTATATTGGTACATCTGTCTATGACTTCTAAAACAGAAATATTCTTGGGAAGGAATGGGTCCAGATTTTTCTGGTCATCCATTTGGGCAACGGATGCCTATCTGGACTTACTGGATGTGGTGGTTGATTGATGGTGTCAACCTGAGACATTTGAATGTTTAACTAAATGAGTTTAGCAACTCTATACCCAAAGGTGTAGAAGACCCATCATAGGGTGGCTCATCACCTGGAGGTGTAAAGGGGAAGGAGGAAGGACGAATCCATTCCATTCTTGGGAGAAGCTCCAGCGTTCCCCTTTGGTTGGACCTCGTCTCCTGGCTTCCAGTGTAGACTCTTCAGCTTTCCAGCACAGACTCTTCAGCCTTCCATCGTAGAGCCTTCCACCTTCTGTCACAGAACCATCAGCCTGCTGGTGTGGATTTGCATGAGACACTGGGGTGAACTCCAGACCTTGGATTGGTCACTAGACATCTGGTCCTTTGTGTCAGCTTCCTCGAGGGCCTAGCCCTGTCTGACTGCCTAGAATATTTCTAACGGGTCTGAGTGCGGGCCTCAGGGGGAGTTATAGTATATAGTACTAGGAATCTGTGAAGGCTTTCATGGATACTTCTCTATTTTCTCATTGGAGTTGCAGTCAATTGATTTTGAGGATGGGGAGGAAGTATTGGAGGTTTGAGTGGGTAGAAAGTCTGTAACTGTTGTTCAGTAAGAGACTCAAGGGATTAGGGAAGACTGTGTGAGGGGAAGAAAGATACTATCAAAGACATGGACTCACATTGCTAAGACTGGGATAATCCTGGGCAAATCTCCATGCTTGGCTGCACCTAGGTTTTAGTCATGAACTGAAGGAAGCTAAAGGGAGTGTTTTTCTGTATCCATTAACAGTGGTAGGAATGCAGAGATAAGTTAGACAGAGAGGGTGATGGAGAGGGAAAGAAAACATTGAGATTCTCTCTTGCTAAAGAACACCACAAACAGTATTAGCCAGGAGCTGCACTTCTACGAATATACCCCCAAGGAATAACAGCAGGGTTTCAAAGAGATGACCTGTAACTCATGTTCATAGCGCTGTTCACAGTCGCCAAAGGTAGAAACAACACAAGTGTTCCCTGATGAATGAATGGATAAAACAAAATGGTATATACATACTATGGAATACTACTCAGTCTTCAAATGGAAGGGAATTCTGACACAAATTTGAGGGTACTTTACTAAGTGAAATAAACTTCATATAAAAAGGCAAGAATAGTACAAATACAGTATGAGTCCCCTTACGTAAGGTACAAAAATCAGCCAAATTCGTAGAGATAAAGCAGAACAGCATTTGTCGGGGCGGAGGGCGGAGAGTGGGAAAGTGTTACTTGATGAGCACAGAATCTCAGTTTTCTAAGATGAGGAGATTCGGGACAAGGAGGATGAAGATGGTTGCACAACAGTGCAGTTGTACTTGCTGCCATGGCGCTGTGCATCTGTCGGGTTGCAGAAGTAGATTTCATGTTACAGGTATTTTATCACAATTTTTAAATGGATGAAAAAGATAACACAACAAATAAAGCCAGGTGGAGCTGGGAGGTTGGAGGGACTCATACCATGAGCTGGGTCAATTTGGTTATATTGTAGGTGGTTTTGTCTTGTTCTGTTGGTGATTGGGAGGAAACCATCAGAATTCTTGTTTTGCACCTGTGATATTTGACAATAAACATGCCGGTGTCAATGGGCATACAAATAGATCATTTGAAAAGGCATTTGAAACTATGGGTCAGGGCACTGGGAGGGAGGCTGGCTTTTCAGGGCACATCTGGACCGTAATAAGCACCCTAAATCATAGGTGCACAGCCCAAGGAGGTCTGAGACAACACTGGCAAGAGATTGAGAACACTCGCTGTATTTTTATAGGATCACTTACACTTAGTTTTCATATTATTAATGTATTTTTCAAGGCATTTTACTTCTGAAAATATGAGTGACTTATTTATTTTCTCCCATTAGATTACTGTATGTTTGCAATGCATATGGTGTGGGGGATTTGTAGATAGGAGCATTGTGTTTTAATACTTTACACTTCCCCTTCCTCCCTGCTCCACTTAACCTATGCAAAGTCTCTCTCCCTGTTCCATGTCATTTTTATTTTGCTTCTAAATTATTTATACTTTGTGTCTCTCGTGTAAGTCATGTAATATTTAACCTGATTTATTGCACTTAGTATTATGGAGTCAGGGAGCATCAGTGTTCCTACGGATGACTCAAACTTTTCCCTCTTTATGACTGAGTAGTACTTTACTGTGTATATGTGCCACACTTTCTTCTCCATTCATCTGTTTAAGGGCATGTTGGCTGTTTCTAAGCTTTAGCTCTCATGAGTTGTGCTGCTGTAAATGTGTATATGTGTATCACTGTAATGTGATTGATATCGTTAACTCTTTCAGGAAGAACCCTGAGGTATAATAGGGTCAAATAGGGTATTTTGAATTTTAGGTATTAGTCCTCTAAGGAGTAGCTGGAAAATTTTCCCCATTGTATAGGTTATCTCCTCACTCTGTTGGTAGTTTGCTACACAGCTCTTTAACTTGCTGCAATCTCATTTGTTGATTATTGGTGTTATGTCTTGAGCAGTTAGGGTTCTGTTCATAAAGTCCTTGCCTATACCTATCTCTTTAATAGTTTTATTATTTTTCTTCCAGTGGACTATATATATATATATATATATTTGATCCATCTTGATTTTAGTGCAGGGTAATAAATACAAAGCTGGATTCCTTCTGCATGTGTATACCTAGTTTTCCCAGTTCTGTTTGTTGAAGGGTCTAGCTTTTCTCCATCATATGTTTTGGATCTTTTGTTAAAGATCATGTTCCTTAAGATGCCTGGGGTTGCTTCTGCATCCTCTTTTCTGTTCAAAATGATCAAACTGTCTGTTTTTGTGCCAATGCCATGCTCTTTTTATCACTGTAGATTTTAATATAACTTGAAATCTGGGATTGTGATATCTCCTGCTTTGCTTTTGTTGCCCAAAAGTGCTTTTGCTATTCTGGGCCGCTTCTAGTTCCATACATATTTTAGGGTTTCTTTTATGTAAAGAATGGTCTTGGTATTTTGATTGGGATTGCTTTAAATCTATGTTGTTATGGTAATATAGCTGTTTTGATAGTATTGGTTCTACCTGTATGGCCACAGGGGATAACTTTCCACTTTCTGATGTCCTCTTCAATTTCCTGTTTCAGTACTGTAGTTTCTGCTACAGAGGTTTTTCACTTCTTTGGCTAGGTTAGTTCCTAGGTAATTGTTTTTAGTGTATTTTGCATGAGACTGTTTTCCTAGTTTCTTTCTCAATAGGTTCACTGTTGATATACATGAATACTACTGATGTTTTTGTGTATTTATTTTGCATCTTGCTACTTTGCTGAATTTCCTTATTAGTTCTAAGAGTTTTTGATGGAACTATGAAGAGGATCATGTAACCTGTGAATAAGGATAGTTTGTAGTTTGACCTCTTCCTTTCCTATATGTGTTCTATGAATGATTTATTTTTTAAAAAATTGCAGTCTTCTGACAAATCCCTCTGTATCTAGCTTAGTTCTGTAATATTTTCCATGTTTCCACTTCTGCACTCAGTCCTCAAGCCTTGTACCTGTGATCTGTCTAGCATCTACCAAGATTAGACTCATGGTCTCCTTTACCTCTGCATATGATGATAAAAAGTCCCAGACCCAAAATCATCCTCATGGCCAGCTCTAACCTACCTGAGTCTCTTCGTATCTACTATTTTGGCCCCGTCGGTCTCCCACGCTTTCCCTCGCCCCAAACTCTTGCCTGTATTCATCAAGATTTACAGTATTTCAAGAGGAACAATACCACTGCTTTTAGTCTCCAAGGCTGATGAAGGGAATCAACAAGAACACAACATATGTCTGAGCATTGCCTAGTTGATGCTTGGAACAGCATTTTTGCAGACTTTAGGAGCTGGTTTTATGTTACCCTCTTAAGTGAATGAATTTCAAATGTGAAACGAACAGCTCTATACCTTTTAACAGCTGGCTTCTTAAACAGAATCTGGCCATATATTTCTGTTAGTTGACAAAAGTAGACAATTTATTGTGTTGCATTTTATGCTCAGATTTGAATTCTTTGGATGAAGACTTTTTAAGAAGCTTAAAATTCCTATATGTGGAGGAAGAAATGGAGCATATTTTTATTAAACCCAAGAGAATAAAGGCAGTAGAGGAATCAGATTAAAGAAATGACTGTAGTGTACATTAAAAGAATCTCTAACTGTGGCTTCCGTGTTGGGACACAGTAAATTAAGTCTTCCAGTGCATTTCCTTTATTTATAATCATCACAGGATGTCAATGTGCCACCACTGTGGTCATAAACTGAAAAACTATCTAATGAGCACTGATTCTTCTGTGCGCCACAATCCAGATGGAGTCTAGTGTCAAAACCAGGCTTTCTGAAACTGTCCAATACAATTCAAAATTTCCTGACTTTCACATCGTGAACTATTTTTTTTTCTGTTCCTCAGCATGATTTTCATAGACTGTAACTAACTTTGCAATTTGCAATATTGATTAAATCAGAATCCTATCCAAGTCTCCAGTGGAATATCCGGTTGGGATTTGTTTTAAAGGGCAAGGCACAGGTTTCACCTCAGTAGATTTCATAAAGAAATTAGAACGTTTCTTCTCATTTACTTGTACCCCTTGGATGTTTGTCTAAGAGGGCAAGAATTTTAGGATCATTCTGGTACTGAGAGATAGGAGCCTTTATAGGGCCAGTATCCGGTGAGAATATCTTGAGTATGGCCATGTGCAGAGAGCCGGAATGGGTGATATGTGGAAGATAGGTGACCAAGGAAGGATGGTCAGGAACAACGTAAACTTATTTTTATGAACGTCCAAGAACCTCTCTATCTCTTCCCATTCAGGGATATTGTAGTTAGGTCCAACCAAAGACAGAAAACAATAAGCACCTCCAAAAACTGAACAGCTGAATAAACAGTTAATAGAGGACTTCAATCACAAGGGATTGGCTAATATAAGAACACTAACATACAAAAATGGTAGATATAAGGTGATGTCATCCTTGGGGCTGAGATGATGCACCCAAGAAAAGGCTTCTCTAGACTTTGGAGAGTCCCGCCCATGGCCTTTGTGGTGATACTCAAGTTCCCTGAGGTACGGATGTTGTGGGACTTGCTGGGACTCTTTCCTGTGGAGGTCAAGAGGAAGGCTGTCCACAGGAGGTTCGGTGCCTTTTAACCCATCAGGCTGTAGAAAACAGGGGGAGCCAATGAAAGGGAGAAGTCCTTGCTGTGGTGTAGTGCTGTCTGAATAACTCTGGGGTAGGGTGCAGGTGAGCAGGTCCTGAGAGTGGCTGTCTGCGGAATGTTCCAGGGACAGTTGCTAGGAAGCTAGTCACAGTAAAGCACCCTGTCATCAGTGTTCTACTGTGAGGTCCCTGACAGGGCAGCCTGGAGAAGCTGCCATAGGTAGGCGCCACAGATGGCACCCACTTGCTGCTGGCCCCAGACATAGGGACAAGAACTACACACAGTGCTGAAGCCCAGTGAGGTGAGTAGAGGAGAATGAAAGTGAGAAAACTCTACTGGAGCCCTCGACCCATAGAACCCAACCCTTATGGACAGAACTGGGCTCCAGTATTCCAGGCCATAGGAGGAAAGGGGTACTGGGGACTGAGAGGCAATAAACCGAAAACTCACTCTGGGCTCCAGATGTTTCCCCAGTATCCCTCAGGGATATCCCTCGGGCATACGGTGGGGGGGGGGGGTTATCCCTCGGGGATACTGGGGAAACAGGGCAGCCTGTGCTCCTTGCTTTCTGGAGAAATTTTACTTTAGCCAAAGCATTTTCTGCAAGGTGCCCTCTTTTGTGTTTCAAGCCTACTATGAAAGTTGAAGTTTATTAATGAAGGAAAAAACTTGAGTGCATAGAATCCACCCCGCACATAAAACAATTACTGTTCTGGGCCAGCTGTTGTTACACTGGACAAACCCTCACAATACCCAGAGACGGATCTGATGCTCTGGAAGAGAACAGCAAGATAGCAATTTAGAAAAGCAATAATAAAATGGGTGGTGGCAACTGGAGTCTATTCACAGGGAATTTCCTTAAGCGTATCTGCCGTTTTAGTTTCCTGGAGAGTTTCTTTTGTAATTACACAGAGGCCCCCAAGGAACTCTAGTTTCTTCATCAGCTCTTTCAAATTACATTTGTAGAAGATAAGTCAAGTAGTTATTTAGGTCAATACAGTTTCTGTATGTATTTATTTTCTCTGTGTGTTTCTCAACAACAAAAGAAAAGGCATATAGTTTTACCACAGCAAAATGGAAATCTTTCCTTTTTAGTAGGCTGCCAGTGACTTGAAATCAAACCAGAACTTACACTTCCTCACTAATTTGGATAGGAGACTTTGGTAGATTTGTTAGTTTGTTATTTTCTGAGCTAAATGTGCTGCCTGCCTGCACCTCCCTCCAGCACCTCCTGTACCACGGGAATTTTTACTTGGAAAGGAAACCCACACATGCCACAGAGGGAACCCCTGAGCTTAGCTCTGCCCAGCCAAGCCCCCAAGAAGGATGTGAAGGAGACTGAGTCGGAGCTGGAGCTACTGGTGTCCAAGAAAGGGGGCTCTCTGGCCTACACTTGATCACTGATTTGTCCTTTCCTCTTTTATTGTCAAAGAGGACAGAGATCAACCAGATCAAGACAGAAGCTTTTTCCTCTTTATATAGGGATTTTTGCATAGTATCTTTTAATTTGATTGTTATTAGTGCATACTATATTGCATATTGATCATATACACTGTGGAGAATTGGTACACATAGTTAACACATCTTAATTTCTTTTTGTATCCCTCTCCCCTCCCTTCCCCCTCCCTCCATTTCTTGGTTCTTTTATGATTTGCAAAACGTCTAGCTCTCTGTCACAGCTGGTGTCTAGATGTCCCCCAAGCCTCATGCACTCATAGGTCAGGCTTTTTAAAGGTGGTTGGGTCTGGGTATGTGATGCTGGGATCAAGCCTATGTTGCTGGGATTGACTGAGGGTGTAATGCTTGGATTAAGGCTGCCACAAACTGGATGTGAGTGCTACCACCATCAGGATGAGTAGTCTAGATAAGACCTAAGGGACAGAAAGAGGGTCGCTGCTTCTGGCTTGTCACTTGCTGCTTGCTTTCTCGCTACTTCACTGCTTTGCTGTCTTGCTTTCTACCTGCCACGAGCTGTTTCTCTTCTCTGATGCTCCTCTGCCATGCCACCTGCCTAGCAGCCAGCTCACTATGAATGGAAACCTCTACAAACTGTGATCTAAACAAACCTTTTGTGCTTTAACTTTGGGTGTCAGGTGTTTTGTCTGAGCAACAAAAAAAGTACCTAAGCCACTCCCTGCTTCCTACTTTTTATTTGGCTCTTTACACTTCAGATTTCTCATAGAAGAGAAACCATGTGATAATTTACCTGTGTGCTGGGTTAGTTTCACTGAAGGTCGCTGTCTCAAGGTGTACTGTATCTTTCAATCACGAACCAGGATCAGAAAAGAAGCTGTTTCAAATGACTGGCATGCAGCAAACCACTAGTGTGAGTGTTTGCACATAGAACTGCACAAATTTCATGTTATACATATTTTACAAAAAAATCATTGGCAAACAGTTAATCATGATGTTTCTCTGGATTTTGTGGAATTTGTTTTTCATTTATTAAGTATATTCCAGAAAACAATTTTTTTCATTGTATGAGTAAGTGGATATAAAGATGTGATAGAAAATTCTGAATAGGAGGGGGAGGCTTTAGGGACGCAAGAGGGAAATGACCTAGAGCAAGACACAGGACAGAGAAGAGTTAAGGGACTTGTTTCTTTAAGGCAATTACAGAAAGGGAAATACAACCAGTTCTAGAGTTTAAATACATACACAGGGAATATTAAGGTTTTGACCCAAAAATCATTAAAAAGAAGAAGAACTCTTTCATGCCTGAACTCATCTCTCCGGAGATAATTCATGTAAGAAACCCTACAGTCACAGATATCCAATGGGATAGCATGGTCTCTCAAGGACTTCACAGGGACGATAACCTGCCAACATCTCCCTCCCCACAGCCTAATTTGTTAAGAATTATTATAGCTGAGATTTTTAAAGCTCATTTTGTGAGACTTTTGAAATAGTAATTTCAAAATAATAATAATAATAATAATAATAATAATAATATACTGATTCTTTAGCATAGAACAAGATGACATCTGGGACTAATAACAAGCCAAATTACTTTGAAAATTGTCTGGTATGAGTACATAAATACTGGCAGGGTTCAAAGATACGTATGTTTGGAAAGTTGTCTGAAATGTCATTTTATTTATGTTTCCCTGGACTAGTGGTTGAAAGAGGGCGAACTTTCTGCCTTAGAAGCTACCTCTCCCCAATCCTTCCGTTTCATAATTACCTGCGTTCCCTAGCTGCTTCTAATTTCTGCTGTTGCTGAAGTCCCGCTGTGCTTCCATTATTTGTGCCATGAAACTTGATCACTTAGAGTTGGTTATAGCATATCCAGTACCAGGAGAGGATGCAGAAACAGAAATGCAGCAAATCAGCTTTTTCCACTGCATAACTTGTTGCCCCAAAGAGACTTAAGGTCATTGGGAGCCTTAAAGTCCCAGGTCACAAGGCACCACTTTATAAATTACTGCTTCTTCACAATAAGCTTTTCTCTTCAGTCACAATTTCCTTGGCTGGTAGTAGTGACTGCTTGCAATCTTGAAAGAATGTGAGAAAGTGGGGCAGTGGTAGAGAAAGAATAGAAGCAGGCTCTAAAGCTTGAAATAGTTTTAGGACAGCGTTGCTGACTGTGAAACACGATCTAATGAGTGGAGTAATGTTAGATGTTTCATCCAATCCATCCATCTGCTCACCCAGATGGCAGCATGAATATTCTAAAAAAAAAAAAAACTACTTGGACATTATGTAGGGAAAGTTGTAAAATTAAATGGACAAGAGAGACACACAATCCCTAAGTTTAGGTGTAAAAAATTAATCGTACAGTTACAGAATGGAGGCTTCCCATATTGAGTACTTCTTTGCACATGTGAAACATAACAGGTGACTAAAAACTCAAAGTCAGCCAGTAGCTGCAAAATATCTTCTGTGATCATGTGAAAAGAAGTCAAATGTCCCTCTAAATGGTATAAGAGTCATGTTTTCCTAGATGGTGTTTGGCTCACGTCAGGCCATTTTGTTCTAAAAACCACATGGATGCAGAGCATTGTACACAGGAGAACCTCTCTCACTCGGCCCTAAAGTGGTTGGCGGGCAATGCTGAGGGCTGCTGCTGACCACTTTGCAGTGCTGTGGAGATGACTCAGTGCAAACACCAAAGATGACGATTGTAGGGACAGGTATGAATAGTCTACGGTTGCAGTATCTACATCAGGAATCTGTAGCATTATGGACAGGTGCTGAGTACTTCAAACATCAAAATGTTCACCAGAGGGTTCTGTTAATTAGTTTAAAGGATGTTAGAAACATTTCTTTTTGTGGTGAAATAAGTCATTTCAGATGGGTACTGGTTAGGAATATTTTACTTGCTTCCTTTGTGATTTACCATCTGCTATTGCAGTTGTGTGTGTGTTGCATATGTGCATTTGTGTCTGTGAAGGGTAGTATAACAATATTTACTCCTCAACCTGCTGTTTGCTGAATGACCAAATTACCTTATATCTACTTGAAACAGCAGGTTGGAGTCTTAAGATCAATAGTACTGAGACTATAGGTCCCATTATGTGTTAGAATGCTAAATCTGTTTTCTAATATGCAGATAATTCAGGAAAGTGTCACACTGGATGTGTCCATAAACCAGGGCAGTGTAAACCTTTTAATATGATAAACACAAGTAAAAAATTACAAAGCAAACAGTCAAAAATTATAAAACACGCAGGTCAGTCTACCACCCAGAGACTGTTATTAGATATCACGTGTGAGAGAGTTCCCACTCAAGAAATTAAAGATAATAGAGAAATCTAGAATAAATTACAAATATTTTTAAATATATAGTGGTAAAGAATGGAATATATATAAAATATTATTAAAAATTATGGGAAGGTGTGAAAGAGAAATTTCAGAAATAAAAATTAAAATAAAAACATGTATACATGGGCTAAATTGTACACTAACTTTACAGGAAAGAGGATCAGGGAAATGCAAAACTAGAAGCAAAGAAATCAGGGTATAGTGGAAACAAATGAGAAATACAAAAAGACGGATTAACTGTGTAATGAAATAACGACGCTTAAGCCCTAGGTCCTTTGTTTACATGGGCCTTGATCTACAATTGGCTCCTCCTCAGAAATATCTTCATATTGTGTGACCTCACAAAATTTGCAAAATGGTATTGTGAATTACTAAATCCCTCCATTTCTCTTGGCTTCTGTCACACTTCCTTCATGTTGGGTGACACTACAGTGGCCTTGTTTTTCATTTGTATTTGTATTTTTGTTTAAAGTTCCCTTGGGGATATTGTGATGTGTTTGAGGAGGACATAGTTAGTTTGTGACTTGCCTGTATACTTCAGTGACTGTAGGCAGCCTTACATCCTCAGGCAGGAGTGATTTCTACACCCCCTACTGTGCCAAAATACCTGGCATTTCATGACAGAAAATGTCCTTCAGCAGCTGGCACTGACAGAAAGGAGAATGAAGTGCAAACAAGGATGGATATGAGTGGAGTCAGAAGGTGGTCTTACACTTTATGTACAAAAGGAACTACCTGAAGGCTTTCCTGATACTTGAAAACAAAATCCTCCTCACAACTTAGAGATAAAGCTGAGAAGGAGTTATGGTGCTAAAGGCAATGCAAAACACAATAATTATTAATAAGAACCAAGCAAAGGAAGAAATTAAAATACCTTATATTTCAGTAGTAAAAGATACTGTGTTATTGTCAGAGAAGACTATATACCCAAATGTGAAGGAGAAAGAATATTTGGAGGTATAATAGCAATTAATATAGCTATGATTTTTTTTGGAATTTGTTTTATTTCAAGTATTTTTAGTTTATAGCTTGTATGATTCATTTTTCTCATTCTAAAGAGATACTTAAAAAATCTAATTTTCTATTTGTACTTTCATATTTCTTTTAGAGGTTACCAGATTGTATAAATTGCATTTTCCCCCAACCTGGATCTATCCGTGGAAGTATGTGAGACAGGTTGGCTCACAGAAGACAAAAGTGAGAAGCTACAAGTTAAATAAAATTCAAATGAAGAAAATATTAGAAGTTAGAAGAGACGCCATTCAAAGCGATGTTTAAAAATCCTCTGAATTGCAAGAAGACCTGAGTCTCAAACTGAAAAATATACAGAGTTCTGAATTATACAAAACCAAATCTTTAAATACTTCATAGTAAAAATACACATTTTCATGAACAGAAAAATCTTTAAAACTACCAAAAAAGAAAAGAAAGTACAACTACAAAGATATCAGTGAGAACAGACTTCTCGTTACTGATAATTAATACACAAAGACACTGGACTCCTATCTACAAAGTGCCGAGGGGAAGTGTCCGTCTAGAGTTCTGTATGCAAAGTGACTATTGTAGCTAAAGAGACACATTTCCCAATGTTTAAACCCAAGAGGTTTACTCCCACAAAATTATCCACTTAACTAATATTCCTAAGAAAAACAAACAGAACCCAGAAAGAAATGGAATCTAAGACGTAATAGTAAGAAAAAAAGTTTAAACCAAAGTCACTACTGTCCCTAGATCAGCAACCATCACATCCATGGCTATAGGTGCACTGTGGTGGCTGCCCCAGTGTCCCGAGTTGACTCAAAACACTAACCTTCCGTGGTCACTCTGACTTGGGAGGAGCCCTAAGTCGCACAGTGCTAAATGGAGGCAGATGAGGACACACCACGTTTTCACAAGCCTCCCTTCCCACCAGGTCCTTTTTGGCAGCAGGATTCTTCATATTTCTAATCACACCTTGTAGAGATTAGAGGATTTCACCAACTGAGCCACCTCCCACTGAAGGAGCCTGCTAACCTTTGTGTGTGAGGTAGGGGAGGAGAGAGGGGCAGAGTGGGATGTGGCTCATACAACTAACGCTTTCATTCAACTTCATCTTGTCTGCCGTTGTCAATGAGATTATCTAGTGGTTCTTATTTTGATGTTTCATCTTGTTTTTATTCATCTTGTTTTAGGTTATTTTGAGACAGGGTCTCATTAAGTCACTTGGTTACCCAGGGTGGAATGAACTTGTGATCTTTCTGCCTCAGCCTCCCAGCGTACTGGGGTTACAGACACGTGTTCCCAGGCCTCACTCTTTTATTTATTTATTTATTTATTTATTTATTTATTTATTTTTGTACTGGAAATCGAACTCAGGACCCTGTGCTTGCTAGGCAGGCACTTATGCCGCTGAACTATATCCCCAGCCCCCTACCTCACTCACCTCGTTTTATTCTGCTCCATTAAACAGATGAAGCTTTATTCCTCATTGATCCATCAAGCGTGCTTTATCCGAACTGAATTACGCAGGCCCTGGGAATCTGAAAATATTCTTTCTTCAGTTCTAAGAATCCAGCACAGCCTGCCTGGGCAGCACGGTGGGTGTGGTCCCACCAGTTTGCGCTCTCTCTGATGCTGTGCTCTCTCTGCACCCTGCGAAGCAGCGTCTTACACAGGGCTCCGCGAGCTTCGTCATGGCCACACGCTGCGTCAGAACCCTTGGGCGTGTGAGTCCACAGTAATTGAATATTCTTACTCCATTCTATTCATTTGAAGAGAGAGAGAGAGAGAGAGAGAGACAGAGAGAGAGAAACTTGCCTGCAAAGCACTGTTGACACCTCGATGAGGCTATGGAGGATGTTTTATCGTCTACCTGGGTCTCTCTGACTCCTCCACTCACTGCTCAAACCACTACCTCACTCACTCTTCTACAAGACAGCCCTCATTGGGGCCTTCACGCCAGGACTTCAAGTTGCCTTCCAAAGGACAGTCTTCTGCTTTTGTCTTTAAAAACCATATTCTCAAAGCATGCACCTCACTGGTCTTTTTAAAGACAAAAACAAAAATGTTTGGTTCATTATTTACTTTGTTTAACTGACAAAAAGTGGTCAAGTAATTTTATGGGGTACGGTGTGGTGATTTGATTGATGCATGCGTTACAGAAAGGCTCAAATGAATTAACAGGTATACCTCACCCATTACCATTTGGGGGGGGAGAGGTGAAGGCATTAAAATTTCCTTTGTCGAAGTTGTATTTTTCTAAAATCGCATCGACATCTCCCTTTCATTCTTCTTTATTGAAGTGTCACCCTTTTGGAATCTAACTGCTAAATGTGAATAGATTGCTCCCTGGAGCAATCTCTTTTTCTCCTCCCTTTTATTGGGATATCTTATTAATTTCCATGGATCCCTCGGACCTTGCTTCCAAGCTGCATCTCTTGCCCAGTTTTTTGAATGTCAGATTCACACATCCAGGAAGCTGCTTGACACGATCACATGGTGTTTCATAGCTCAGATTCATCCCGTTGGAAAAGAAACTGTCACAGGCCAGCATTAGCCAACTATTCAAGTCTGTTTGTCCTGCCGTTCTTGCTGGCAGAACCCCAATTTCTAATAGATTTTTCTCCTTAGAACAATTGTAGGTTTTCAGACAAATTGAGCAGAAAGTTCTTAAATACTGCTTCCACCTACACCCAATTTCCTCTAGTCGCTTCTTTCATTAGTGTGGTAATAAATGATTTTAAAGGTTTAAAAAATTGGATGAACAAATGTTAATCGTTGTTAAATGCAGTGCGTGGTTTCCATGACAATCCTGTCTGTACTGTACAATGGACACTGAGCAGTCTGCAATGTCACAGACCCACTATCACAACTTTATAACGAACAGCTTCACAACCTTACAAATCTGCACTTCCTCTTTCTCTTCTCCTCTTCTACCTTGACCTATAGGGAACCGCTGATCCTTTTGGTATCTCCTTAAATTTGTTTTTTTAAAAATGTCTCACCATTGGGCTTACTGCTGCTTTTCCTTAGAAATGAGCTCCTAAGAGTCCAGCTTTGCCATTTCATGGCATTTCTTGTCACCAAAAATTCTGCTATGTGGATGCAACACGTTTTAATCCATTTTCCTCCTGAAGGACAACTTGGTTGCTTCCAATTTCTTGACAATTATAAATAAAACTGCTCTACACATCCTCATTTAAGCAGGTACACATTTCCAATACCTTTGGGTAAGTTCTGCTTTTATGAATTTGCATCTTCCTGACCTAGCTTGGCAAGAGGATTCTTCCTCTGGCT
>PVJX010038229.1:0-16455 GCA_004027295.1 Dolichotis patagonum
CAACAAATGCTGGAGAGGCTGTGGGGAAAAAGGAACCCTTCTGCACTGTTGATGGAAGTGTAGACTGGTACAACCACTGTGGTGGTCAGTTTGGAGATACCTCAAAAAGCTGGGTTTGGAAGTCCCATTTGACCCAGCTAGTCCACTTCTAGGCATATTCCCAGAAGAACTGAAAACATCATACCACAGTGATATAAGTGCACCCATGTTTATAGCAGCACAATTTGTAATAGCCAGATCTTGGGCAACCTAAGTGCCCATCAAATGAGGAATGGATAAAAAAGTTGTTTCATTTTTATACAATTGAGTACTACTCAGCTATAAAGAATGATCACATTGAGATATTTTTAAATAAATGGCCACAACTTGAGAACATACTCATAAGCAAAATAAACCAAACTCACATGTGTAAATACCATATAGTATCCCTAGTATGAGAGTTGGTAAGAGTATCTAAGATTTTATGGTAATCATGATTTCCCATTTCATTGCTTTGAAGCCTTTCAAAGTTTTCATTCATCAGTTAGAATGGTTTTATTCTGTTTTGTTTGACTTTATTATATGTGATGGTATGAACAGCTGTTTTGAAGAAAACAAAACATTATGGCAGCCATTGCTGATTTAATATCATCTTGCTTAGAAGTCCTACCATGCTTCTACTCTGCTATTACCATTGGTTTTATCATGTTGTGTCTTATTGGGATTTTAATATATGTGATAGTATAAACAAATTTTTTAATGAAAATGAGATATTATAGTAGCCATTGATCATTCTCTGTTACTTGGGTCAGAATGTCCTGTAATTCTTTCATGCTTTTGAATTGTTTTATACTATTTTGGTATGTGTGATATTATTGTATTTGAAACTATGCTCAACTATAGCAGAGAAAGAGATATTTTGATAGCCTCTCTTAATGTCTGGTTGTCTTATTGTAAAGTGCTGTGTTGCTTATGATTTTCTGTTCTGATCTGATTTGTTCTGCCCTCTCCTGTTTTATTCTCTTTAAAATAAAATTTTAAAAAAGAGAAGTCAGCTGTGAGTCTAATGGGCTTTCCTTGACAGATGATCTGTTTCTCTTCACTAACTTCACTTTCAATATTCTGTTTTTATGCTGACTTTCTGAGAACTTAATTATTATTTGTCTGCAGGTAGATTTATTTTGATTATGGATGTTTGGAGTTTATATGCCTCCCTTATCTGTATGTCAGATTCTTTTCCCATGCTTGGAAAATTTTCTGCTTTTACTTTTATAAATAGTTTTATTTATGTCATTTGTGTTGACTTTTGCATTTTCGTTGATACCTATCACCCTTATGTTGTTTCTCTTTGAATCATCTTGGAGCTTTTGAATTGTTATTTCATGGTTCTTTGTTATTTTTAAGAGTTGTTTCCTTTTGTGATCACTAGCTGTTGTCTTATCTTCAAAGTCTGAAAGTCTGTCTTCAGTTTTGTTCAAGTGTTTTTCCCACCTTTCAATGGACTTTTTAATTTCCTGGATATCTCTTTGTAACTGTTTCACACATTATATTTATTTCCTATATTGTTCGTTCAAGGTTTCCATCATTTACCCATGATCCTGTACTTCTTTTTTATCTATGTTTATCTATGCTGAGCAACTCCTTCATTAAGGTTGTCATTTCTTACTTTACTTGAGAGATTATTTCTAATCTGATTTCCTCTATGGCCTCATGGATATTTTTCTTTGATTCAGTTGCTGTCTTTTCAGAAATTTCAGCTGTGTTACTGCCAATGTCCTCTATTTCAATTTCTTCTGTACTTGTTTCATGTAGGCTGGACATTTGAGACTGGATTTTGCTTTTTTGTTTTCTCATTTTCAACTCTTTGGTTAATATGTTGGTCTTTTCATTGTGTGTTTCTTAAGAGTCCTACTGTGTGGCTGACATTCATTCAGTTGCTGGAACCTGAAGTGCAAGGATGAGGCCAATCATCTGCCTTCCTCCTGCAGGGTCAATCAAGTGTACTGATGTGAACCAATCCTTAATTCATATTGTTACTGTGATTTCAGACTGTTCTAGTCTTGTCTGAGTTATGCTCCCCAGCTGGGACCTTACTGTGTCACTGCATAACTCTCAAGCCCAGACAGATTCCTCCATATGGGAGAAGGCCTTACCAGTACTTTCATCAGCCCACTCAGGGTTCTCTGTATAGCAAAAGGACTCACCCTCATTCACATCAGCTCACTAAGCTCCTCTGGATGGGTGAGCATTTGTTGAGGCTCCTGCCAACCCACTGAGGTCCTTTGCTTGTGGTAGGACTCATCACCCTCTAACCAGCTTGCCAAGCTCCTGTGGGTGGAGAGAGAGGCAGCCAAGGCTCCCACCAGCCTGCAGACTTACTTCAGGTTGTAGAAGGGGATGCTGATGCTCTTGTATGCTGTCAATAATGTCTGGGTGAGGAGGAGAGTTGCTGAGGCTACCCTCAGTTGCTGAGATCTTCTGGTTATGGGGGAGGAATAGCCAAAGCTCTCATCTGCTGCTGAGACATTTTGTGTGTGAAAGAAGGGTGACCAAGGCTCCCCTCTGCTGCTGAGGTCATTCAGATCAGAGAGAAGGGATGATTCAATGACTACAAGCAAATAAAAAGAAAGGGGGATCTGTTGATTACCATTCTATATAATTTTATGGGAAAAACATTTCATAATTATGTTTTGATTAGGGCTGCTTTGAGGCCTAGTATCTTGCCATGGGAGCCACCTATGTTACACAGAAATATAACTCTATATGCCTCCAATCACAATTGAGGCCTCAATGATCCCATGATGCTGTGACACACTATCTGAAGACATCTTTGTTCCTCCAGAACCAAGTAGTAATAAAAAAAAGAGTTTCCCCTCAGGGAAAGGACAAACTCTTTGTTAACCTGCCATCTCTCCCCATAGTCCTCATCAATATAATGATCCTCATTATCATAATACCAACACTACCCTCAAAGGCATTCATAAACCTCTCACCATTTTCCTCAATCAGCAAATGCCAAGGTTCTGGCTGCCTCATGGCCTTTTGTTCCCTGTGAACAGATGATCATCCCACATCCCCATTACATCACCATTTTGTCTATTTCTCTTTCTATTCACCATGTGCCATAACACCACGTGGGACATTGGAAACTCACTTCAAAGGTCCCAAATGTCTGATCATTTTATATAAAAATAAACTCAAAATGAATCACAAACCTAATATAAAGTATATAAGAATTTAGAAGAAAAAAGCATTATGATTGTGGATTATATCTAGAGTTCTTCTATATTACACTCAACATATATGCCATAAAAACAAAAACTAATGAATTAAATATCATAAAAAGAAAAAGTGTCTGATTTATGAAAGACACTATCAAGAAAATAAGCATCCAAATGAAAGACTATTTGCAAAATTCTTATCTAATATAGGATTTGTATCCAGATATATAAAGAACTGTTAAAATTCATCAATAAGAAATCAACCATATTTAAAAGTGTACAAAAAAGCAAGCATAGTGATACACACCTGTAATCCCAGCATGCAGGAGACTGAGACAGGAAGATTGCCCTGTGTTCAAAGCCATCCTGGGCAATACAAGACCTTATCTCAAAAAGCAAACAAACAAAACATCTGAATAGACAATTCATCAAAGAAGACACAAATGTGGAGAGTGAAAAGATGTTTGAAATTATACATCAACAGGTAATTGTGAATTAAAACAATTGCACATCTTTTGGAATGGCTAATATTCAGAACACTGACAACAGCACATACATGTGAGACTGTGGATGGATAGGTACTTTCATTCATTGCCAGTGCAAATGTGAAATAGTACAGCCACTTTGAAAAGCAGTTTAATAACTTTAATAATACTACACATAGTCTTTCCATATGATCCAGTAATCATGTTCTTAGGTACTTAACTAACTGGTTTGAAAACTTTTGTCCACAAAAAGCCTACATGCAAATATTTATGGCCAATTTATTCTTAATTTTGAAAAACTGGAAACAAGACACCCTTCAATGTGAGTTGATAGATGAATTATGGTATATCTTTAGAACTGAACATCACTTTTCAATGGAAAAGAATGAAGTGTTAATTCATGAAAAAATATAGGTGAAACATAAACACATACCTCATAGTGAGACAAAAAGCCAGACAAAGCCACAACTGTGTACTATTGATATGACATTATAGAACAGGGAAAACTCTACAGACTGAAAACTGATGAGTGGTTACTAGGGCCTTAGGAAAGAGCAAAGACTAGTTAGAGAAGGATAAAGATTAATTAGAGTAGATTGAGAGTTCTGTAGAAATTCTGAAGACAGCTTCTGGAAAGACTCAAAGGCATTATATCCTGATGATGAAAGTCATTATTACATTTAATTTCACTTCAAAACATCCATGTGTACATCTATTTTTAACGCAACATTTATGTGTGCCAGCTATGATTAGGATTGCTTTATTTTTCAATATGGATTTTTTCTTAGATTACAAAAGTAGCAAGTGCATATGGTATTTTTCATGAGATTATACGATTTTTAAAAACTGAACAGCGCAGTAGTTTCTATTCTGTTTCCGATTATTTTTGTCTGCTCATGTTCCTCTATCTCTGTCTCCTCTCTATGTTCTCTCTCTCTCTGTCTCATCCCATTAGGTGGTATCGGTTATTCTTGTTTTTCTAATGATCTGTATTTTCTTTTGTATTAGTGCATGCTAGTGATACAGAATTATGAGGTTCATTTGGGGAACCTGGTACATGCATTTAATATATCTGGACCATTTTCAATTCCATGACCTCCCTCTCCCTTTTCTCTCTCCTCCCATTGGTCCACTTCTCTGTCACCAAAAGGCTACCTCCTAGCTTCCTTCCAGAAACCAAGTAATCAAATCAAAAAAGCAGAAAATCTAAGTGTGTAAACACTTCTTAAAAGAAGAAATGCAAATGGTCAACAAGTATGTAAAATTGCACAAGAGATTACAGGAATGCAAGTCAAAACTACTTTGAGAGTCCATCTCACCCAATTCAAAATGGCCATCATCAAGAATATAAAAACAAAACAAAGCAATGAATGCTGGCAAAGATCCAGGGGAAGAAGGGGAAAAATGAATCCTTGCATGTGTTTCATAGGAGTGTAAACTAGTAAAACCACTATGAAAATCCATATAGAGAGTTCTCAAAAAACTAAACAAAATACCATTTGATCCAGCTATACCTTCTCTGGATATATTCTTGGTCTTCTATTGCTACAGCAAGTTGTCTCTTAGGAATGTATAACTAACTAACAGTAGTCAGAATTCATATTCATTCCCTTTTCTGTTCTACTTACATAAGCAGCAACTTCTATTACCTGGAAAAGTCTACAGTCAGTATATTGGGGAAACTCAGGGGTTTCTTTTGAGGTCACAGATTCTAACACAAATTTGAGGAGCCTATTCCACAAGGTAAAATAAATGCTTATTCTTTAATTCATCCTGACCCTCAAAGGTTAGTCTCAAGGTGATGATGGATGATTAGGCATGAGCTAAAGCAAAACATTGACTATAAGAGGAGCTTCCTGACCTGGGCTTAGAGATGCCCATAAAGGAATTTAAATCAGCTGTTCAGAAATCAAGAGCTTGTACAAGAGACATTGCAGACATTACATATAGATACCTTTATTACAACTATTTAAAATTTGGTTTACTGTCATTTTCAATTTAGTTGCTGAAATGTAGGCTCTGTAAGAGCCGAGATTTAATTCTGTTCACTTCTACATGTGCTGAATAAATTTATGAATGAATACTACTTTTCATTTAAATGAAAGTCTTTTCTTATATGTCCTCTGTTAAATCAGTAAATTAGGCCTTTCTGTTAATTCCAAACACTGTAACTTTCTCAGATATTATCAATAGAATCACCTAGAACAAAGTATGAAACTCCAGAATTATCTGTACCTGACCTGCTCATATTTTAAATGTCTTCACAACTTATTGCAAAACTCGTGTTTTCATCAAGAGCTCTCATCTCTATTATCTCCTTACCAGTCTTTCTAGATGTCATTTAGACAAGCTTATATTCCCAGAGGCCTTGGTCTTCACTAATGGGTTTTGCCTGAACCAGAATTTATGTATTAATTTGAGTTTTGAATATTAGTCCAAGGTAATACAGGCTATTTTCAAAAGAGTAAATTGAATGAAAAGTGAAGAACAGTACTTTTTCTGTCAGGAGTTTATGAAGAGTCCAGCATCCACACCATTAATGTATCTAATGAGAACCCACCACTCACATATCTTCATCTGTTTCATTGACTGTGTCTTTTAACAATTAGTTTTTAGCAAAACTTTTCTCCCAAACCACAAACTTAGGATTTATTTCTCTTGAAATTGTTAAAACATTCCTTCTCTTAATCTACTATTTTACAAAACATTTGTATTACTTTGAATGCTGAACTTGATTTTAATTTTTCTTATTTCTATTTGGAAATGAACCATAAATAGCATTTGTATATAGTTAAAAATTTATAACAAATTCAATAAAATCTATTTATGTTATATTAATGTACACTGATGAGACTGTTACCAACATTGCCAAATATGGACAAGTTGATTCATATTTAATCAACAGAATGGACAGAAATGGATTGTCACATGTGGATTGAATGGAATAACAAAGCAAGGAATTTTCAAAATTCACTTTGCTTTTGCCAAAAGAGTAAATCTTCATTTTAATCTTTCTTTATTTTGGAGGCTGAAGTAGCAACTTTAAACTCTTACAGATTTTGTGACAAGTGACAAGAAAATACATTTTTGTGTCTAATAACTTTTCTTCATTTTGCTGCAATAAAGTTTCTTGGTGCCAACTAATGTGTCTTCTCACCATGAGAAGAATAGAATTTTGTTGATGGATGATATCACTTGGGCAGCTATCATTTTGATTCATTTTTTGGAGTTGAAATTTACCTGCTTTGCCTGCATCACTCTTGCCAAACCAAGGTATTCACTAACAGAAAGGTGAGAATTGGGACTGGCCAGAGTTCTAGGAGATATTTAATTGTGTCTGTACCATATTTTTCTCCCAATAATAGGATTTCAAATATTTCCAGAAATATTCAGTTATTCTTTGCCCTAAACCTTTCAACTTCTTTCATGTGTGTGCTTTTCTGAATTATTGAGTTTATTTTTCTGGTTCCTTCCATTCTATTGAAAATTTCCAACTAATTTGTGATACTTTTACCAAGGTCTGACAAGAATTTGGACTCATATCTAATATAGGAAGACACTTTACCAGTACTGACTGGTTCAGAAAAAATATGCAGTCCTCATCACCACTGACAAGAGTAATCAAAAGGGTTTTATGGGTTGTTATCCTTCAGATTGATCACTCAAACCTTTGCCCAAGGATACACCCAAATACCCCAGAAATGTTCCTGTCCTTAATTATAGAAAGATTGATTTTTGTTCTTATTTTTCAGCCAATTGCTGATTATTATAGAAAAAATGTCAGAAATTACAAAATAAATAAAAACACAAGATAACTCATGTAGTTTCAACATAACTCATTATAATATTTTTTTCTGGGTGTAAGAACCTATTTCATTTAATTCTGCAAAATTTAGTGGTTTGAAACAAGATTGTTATATTTTTTCCTAATCCTGTCTGTAGGCTTGGGTATTTTCCTTCATGTGCTGTCTTTGTTACTTTTCTCTCATTTCTGAGACAAAATGCCCAGCACCCAACATTAAAGGGGGAAACGTTTATTTAGCTCACAGTTTGTAGAGGTTTCAGCCCATAATCAGTTAAGGCAGCGTGGCTTGGCAGAGGATCATCACAGAAGAGAACAGTTCATGGTGCCCATCAGGTAGCAAAAGCAACAATGAAGGAAGGCAAGACTCTTTCTGGCTATTATAGTGCACACAGGCTACTCACCCTAAGGTGGATGTAGCACTCACACCTTTAATCCTAGCCAGAACTATGCTAAACCAATCAGTGGACTGATTTACTATCATATATCCTTAATCCCATCATCACATACCCTAGATTCAGCCACCTCTGAAAACCTGTCTTAAGACTGCATGAGGCTTTAGGGGGACATCTAGACAAAAACCATAACATATGTTGTTAGTTGAAGTTCTAACTTCAACTGGTGTGGATGAAAGATCCAACATGGTACTAGCATTTGATAGCAGTGTAGCTGGAATCATTGGTTAAGGACTTCATTTTCTCTCATGTTGGTCATGTAGGGCATGAATGGTGGGGCTTTTCATAGTAATATAGCTAGATTCAAGAAAGCACGTTCTAAGTGGAAAAAAAAAGAAATTTCAGATCTTTAAAGATCCAACTCCAGAAGTTACAAAGCATCATTCTGCTATTTTGTTGGTGTGTCAGAGGTCCAGCACAGTCATTGAGATAGAAGAAAATACATGGATGTGAACACTAGGAAGTATGATTTATTGGGAGTTATATGTAGAGACTAATTTCTACAGAGCCCTTCCTAGCCTCTGATTCCAGCAATCTTTGCATTTATGCAGGTATAGATGGATAAATTTGTGGAATAAGATAATGTTGGTGGTGGTGCATCTGTATATATATATATATATATATATATATATATATATATATACCCACATATACAGGATTCATGTAAAAAGGATAAGTTGGACATGCAGCTGAGCTCCCCAATATTGAATGACTCTTTATTATGGTTTTTACCCTATTTCTAAGTAACTAACTTTTGAAAAACTTCATGAAAATTATGGTCTCATTTTTTCAGAGTAGTCTTGGCTGTGTACTCTATTCCCACTCTAGGTTCCCCTAATTTATGATTTATTTTGTATATATTCACATGATTTTTATGATGCTTTTCTCAGAGCCTGCTCCTGAGTCACACAAAAGCAGAGACTCAGCGTATAATATTCAAACCAGCAGCTAACATGAAGCCTGGTGGAGATTAGGGGCTTGCTGAATATTTTTCTAAGAAATGAGTGACTGAAAGACAACTGAATGTGTGCCTCCATCATTCATTTTGTCACACACATGCATCCATAGTATTCTAGTAATAACTTGTGAATAGGAAGCTCTTAATAGCTAGTTTTTGTAAATCTGTGTTGAAGATAAGAAAGTGATGCATGGAATTTCAATCTAAGTGTTACTAGCATATCTAGTTTTTATAAGATAAGCCATTTCCAGATTTTACATTGGAAACCATGACTTCACTTTCAGACTTCATACCTCTATTTCCAGTGACCCCAAATCTCCACTCAAATGTTTCATGTTTGTATTTGTTATAACCAGTCTTACCCCAGCATATGAATCACATTACTTTTTCATTCTCTGTTATCAATACATTCGTGTACCCACAATCATCTTTGCCACTTTGCTTATCCCTGGGTTTTCATATCCAATCATCTACCATTTTATTCTGTTTGCTATTCTTATGGCTGTTTCCATGAGTCAGATCTATCTGTGTGTGTGTGTGTGTGTGTGTGTTTATGTTTTGAGGCATTGAGGCATATCATATTTTATTATTTGAGCTAATTAGTGGTAATTGAAGCACTTTGTTAAAACATAGGGCAAAACAGTAAAATGTATCTGGAAGATTGGGACACAGGGAAGAAGTGGCAGTAGAAGGGTTGCTGGGAAGTGAGTCAAGAATGGCATAACAAAAGAGATTGCATTAAACCTGGGTCTTGAAGGGAGACCTTCTCAACCATTGACAAATAAGTATATGAAACAGAGAGAACAAAGAAAAGTAAAAGTGTGAGCGTATGAGAAAGTAAGTCACCTAATGTGACTGACTCCTAGGGTGCAAGGATGCACAAGGAGGAAATAAGGCTGGAAATCTAAATAAGGGCCATAAGTCTATGAGATCCTTTGTACTAGATACTATATAGTTCTTCCTTTTAATTGAAGGATTTTAAGCAGGACAATAACATGGTTAGATTTGCACTTTTAAAAGTTCATTCTTGCAACCAGTATGGAGAATGGATTGAAGATCGCAAGAGTGGAGAAAGAAGATTTATTGAGATAAGAGATGATGAAAATATGAAATAAAAATAGTGGTATGAAAGCTAAGTATAGAAGATAGAGCAGAAGAATAACCAGGGAAAGAGTATTGGAAATGAACTAGGTAATATAAAAACTGAAATAGAATTTGTCAACTTGATAACTCTAGAAAAATGACTAAATGCAATGTAGATACTGAAACCAGATTTCAGGGTGGGAAGTGAAGCAATAGAGATAGCCAATATTTACAGACATTTGACATGGAGAATATGAACTAGAATGATGTTTATGGGTCAAAATGTGGCAAAGATGACTCTTGCATTGATTTTTTTTATAAATGAGATTTGAGGATTTATATCCTTCAAGAGAGAAATGCCCATAGTAGCACAGAGTGTGAATTTACTGGAGAAATGGGATAATTGCTGGATAGAGACCCAAAAGAGGGGGATAGAATGGAGCTTGAAGAGAGACTGCTGCAGATATTGCTCATTCCTGGATTGAAGAAGTTATAAGAGTGAGATTGGAGTCAAACTGCCATTGATTAAAATCCCCAAACTGCCACGTTCTATCAGGGTGAAAATAACAGGCACTTAACCACTTCAAGCCTCAGGCTTCTCAGTTACAAGTTGAGGATAATGAAACTTTTCTCACAGTATAGTTGCAAGGATTATCTGACGTACTAAGTGCTTAAAATAGTAGCTATTATTAAAAATGAGAATAATACAGGGCAAGGTAGAGATAAATTTGGCAGTAACAAGTCAAGGATGGAAGACATTCCCACCCAAGTCCACTTTCTCAGTAAAGGTCTGATTCTGAATGTGCAACCAATGGAGGTTGTTAAGGGGCTCAAGAATAGGTTTGAAAAGCTTGGGACCCACTGAGAACAACAGAGGAGCTGAAGAAAATGGAGATTTCTGAGCAACATCAAGGGCTGTGATTTAATTCCTTCGATTTCCTGCTCTCAAGTCCATTTTGCATAGTGTTGTTTGATTAGCATTGTCAAAAGGGCACATTCATCATGACATTCTGATATGTCTCCTGAATAAAATTTATACTTCATTGTTTGACATTTGAGGCCATCTGCATTCAGATGTCTTCTTACTAAGTTCCCTTCTGCAAGTCCACAAACCAAGTAGAATATTTATTATTTACTAGAATATTTATTATGTCCTGTATATTCCTTCTGTCCTTGAAATTCTGCACTTTTATTGATGGTATTCCATATATACTTAATTTGAGATTCATTCCACAAATTTATAGTGTGCAAGGTTCACAGTCCTAAAGATTTAAACATCAATTTGGACTCTGCTACTCACTAGCATAAGTTCTTGAGCAAGACAGTTTGCCTCTCTGTCTCTCAGTTACCTACACATACAATAAGCCATTTTAGTTCATTTCATACTGCTATGACAGAATACCTGATACTTGGTAATTTTCATTACTAGGTAATGAAAAAATTCATCATAAATTACCTAGTATAAAATATTCTGTCATAGACAAAAATTCATCTCTTCAAATTTCTGGAGGATAAGAAGTTAAAGAAAATTACACTGGCATCTGGTGAAAGCTTTCTTGCTTGCTTATTTCATGGCAAAGGGGCAAAAGGGGTCAAGAGACAGAAGGAAAAAATGCCAAACTTGTCTTTTTATGGAGAATTCATTACCACAACAGCTTTAATCCATTTATGAGGGAAGAACCCTCATAGCCTAATTGCCTCATAAAGGTCTCACTCTTTAATACTATTCATAGGAACTTAAATTTTAACAAGTTTTTAAAAGAACAAACCATTAGTATTCTATATGTAGCACCTCAAAAGTTATATCTTTTTCACACAAAAAATGCACTCACTGCAGCATCATACCCCCAAAGCCTTAACTTGTTCCAGCATCAACTCCTTCAAAGTCTAGAATCTCATCTAATTTAGATGAGGCAAACTCATCTCCAGATGTGGTGTGTGAAAGTAAGCCTGTTGAAATACAGTGATGCAGCAAGCATAGGTTGGGTGGACATTTCTTGAGGAGTAACAGGTTCCAAGTAAATTCAAACTCCACAGATAAAGCAATATTAAGTCTTAAAGCTGGTGAGCAATAATTTTTTTACTCCATGTCACACCCGTCCCTGCCGACTGGAGCCAATACTGCATTTATGTATTTGTTGTGCTCAGCTTTCATAAATTCGAGTCTCGTACATGCAACTCTCTCAGATTGGCATTGCACACTAGTATCCCTACAGTTGTGGAGTGTGTGAAGGAGTTCTGCCTTGCAATTTCCTAAATACATCCCTAGTAGGAGCTCCTTAGTGAATCCCATCCTGTGGCAGGTTTCTACCTGGACCTCTAGGCTGTCTGATGCATCTTTCTGAGATATAGATGAAAAAGTTATACTCTACACCTCAAGAACTTAGTGTGTCTGCAGAATTAGCATCACATCATTGCCACAAAGGCTCACTAATTGCACCTTCCAGAGTGATAATTTGTACTACATCTGGGTGAGTGTGAACCATGTTAGGAATGACTGAGGGGTGTTACAGTGAAATTTAAAGAGTAGAGTCCTTATTTGGCACTTGTCACATGGCTAGTGGAGGGCACAGTGAGCTTATCCCATGAAATTATTTTGTTTTCCTAGAGCTCTGGGCCTGTGATGGTATGGGCAACTTTGGAGATCTCTGAAAGGCTTTTGGAGTATTTCTCTCATTGTCTAGATAAATAGCATATGGCTTCCTTTTACTCATATTAATCTTATTAAATGTTTATTTGATCACACCCTTGGTATTCTATCTGCAATAAGCTTTTTATTGTTTTGGTACCCTTTTAGTTGTAAATTCCATCTTTAAATAATTTATCTTTATTTTTTTACCATTTTACTATATAGAATAAAAAGAAACCTTGAAGTTGTTGCAATATTTTTCTCAGTAATTTCTTCTGCCAGACATTTCAGTTCATTGCTCTTAAACTGAATCTTCCATAGAGTCATTGTACAGGAACACAATCTAGTCAAGTATTTTGCTACATTATAATAAGAATGACCCTTTCTCAAGTTTCCACTAAGATATTGTTCATTTTATATGAGAGTTTATCAGACATTAATGTCCACTGTTCTGCTAATATTCTGGTCATAATTAAGATCCCTAAGAAGTTTCAGACTTTCCTTACAGCTCTTCACTTCGGAACCATTGCCAGAATTATCTATCCTTAGTGCCTGCATACTTGGCGGCATATTCTCTTTTTGGCTATTCTCCAATACTTTCAGCCTCTCTTATTAATCATTTTCAGTGCTGCTTATATTTTCAGATATTTATTATATTAACAGCCCCACTTCTCACTGTATTAGTCTATTTTGTGCTACTAAGAATATCTGAGATTGAGTCATTTACAATGAACAAAAATTTATTTCTTCAGAGTCCTGGAGGCTGGAAAGTCCAAGATTGAGGCACTGGCATTTGGCAAGAGTATTCTTGCTAAGTCATCCCATGATGGAATCTGGAAGATCAAAAGAGGATGAAAGAGAAAGAGATTAAAGTTTCTGTATTCACCTGCCCTTTCATAAGGAACCCACTTCTTTGAAAATGAACCCATTCCCATGGCAGCGACCTATTATAAGGACAAAGGAATTACGATAGATTCATTTTGTAAATGTTTTGCCTCTCAATACCATTATAATAGCAAATAAATTTCAACATGAGCTTTGGATGGGACAAACCATATTAACACCATACAATAGGGATAATGATACAATTCTATAATACTACAAACAGGAATGTACTAACATGTATAAAGAAGAGAGCAACAGTAGAGCACCCTGAATATAGTATATATTTAGTAAGTGGTAGCTAGCTATTGTTTATTAAACATTTACAGAACACCTGTTAGAGGCCAGGAATTTTATTAGAACTCTTAGAAACAGAAATGAGCAACATAGTTGAAATCTCAAAGGTCTACTGCAAGAGAAAATACTTAACTTAGGGATGCAAAGAATGGCTGTAAAATCAGGTTAGTATTATAAATGAATCTTGAGGCTTTTGTAAATATTGCCAGACCGTCAATATTTATAAGAAGGGTACTCTTAGTTTTTAAAGAGCTTTTGAAAAGATGATGAAGTAACCAAAAGTCTGATTCATTTGTGGAGTAACAAAGAAATGGAGTATTTCATTGGATTTGTAACTTTAAGGAACAGAAATTCAATTTGAAGCAGAAGAAATATTTTTATAAGTGTGTATGTGTTCCCACATGCCAAATAAGAAAGACCTCTGAAACTGCACACCCTGACCCCAGTGGATGTTATCCTCACTCCTGGGGTCCCGACAGCATAGGGCAACACAGGTGCCAACCAGCAGACTGACCTTATTAAAGAAGAAATCAATATCAAGAGAACAGCTTTGCTTTAGGACTGATTATCCTACCATAGAGACTGAATGAGACATGGCCTTGTGATATAGGTTTGGGGAGGGGTAGAACTAAATAGGGATCTGATGAAGTACACTAAGGTTAGACTAGGAAGATCATGGGGTCTTGTGGGAGTCCAGGTTTGGAGGGTGGAATTGTCAGACACGGTGGTTCTGAAGCCAAAGGCATTTAGTCTAGTGGCATGTTTGAGCTCTCCCATGACCACCTATAATTACTGGCCTGAAGGACTATCAGCTATTATATTGCTGGTCTAATTGTCTTCACTAAAATCATAGTGCACTTTGTTCTGGATATAGAATGTCCATGAATGATTTTTAGGGTTTGTTAATATTGAGTTGATATTTGATACTACTGTTGTCATTGAATTTACTACCATAGCCAAGTAGTGCTTGACAATTAGTTTTATCTGTCTGCCAATATTTCAATTTTCTGGGAGTTATAAACAATAAAAATAAATGGATATACATACACATAGGAACGAGGGAAAACAAGGCAACAGAAGACCTCCATGGTCTTCCAACTCTGGTAAGGCAGATGAAGGTGTCTAAAAAGGAGAGGAAAGCAAACTCAGGTAACAGAATTCCAGCAAAATATGAAAAAAATTCATAGAAATATCACTCAAAATGCCAAAGTAGATACAAGGGAAATAAGTAAAAATTTAGAAGAACTGAACAAATTGGCTAAAAACATGAATGACAAATTTATCAAGACATAAAATCCTCTATAAGACATCAGACAGAAATGCCTGGAATAAAATGCTGAACAGAATTCATAAATTATAGATATGACCAATGTGAAGACAGTGTCTGCAATTGAGAGCCAAATGATAAATTATGAACACATATTCAGAAAAATCACAAAAAATTACAGAACAACCAAAAGGCCATCAGCCAGCTACTAGATAGCATGAAAAAAGACAAATCTAAGGGCAGTTGTATTTATATATAAAAGCCATAAGTTAATGTAGATGGATTTATAAATATATTTAGAAAAATAATAACAGAAAATTACCCAAATATGACAAAAGAGTTCAACATAAAAGGAAGTGAGGCTTCCAGAACAGTAGTCAACCATGATGAAAAAACCAGCCCACCAAGATATATACTTAATACATTGTCAATATCTACCAAAATGAACAAACAAACAAGTCACAGACAAATGAAAAATATACCCTTTCCACTAAAGAAGATTTCTTTAATTCTAATGGGTTAAATTAGAATGGGCCCTTTAAAATAGATGGAGAAATAGGGGCATTTCATGAAAAAGTACAGCCAACAGATATATGACTATGAAAAGAGCATTTCAGAAAGTACAAAATAATATTCTAGACAGAAATGATGAAGCCAGTGAAGCTAAAAACGCTGATGAAATGAAAACACTTACAAAGATCAATGGATAAACAACAGCAAAAACAGTGGCAGGAAAAGAAAAAAAGGAGTTACCAACAGAGAAATAAGGCAATGATAGTAAATAACTAACACATATCAGGAAAATCTTTAAATGGTAATGGCCTCAACTCTGCAATTAATGGATTGGTAGACTGGATCAAAAAACAGAATCTCACCCAAAAAACTGACCTAATCCAGACATTCATAGACTAAAAATTAACAGGGTAGGGACAAGATGGCGGACTGGTAGGTAGCAGGAGAGAGAACCTCTCTGAGAGAGACAGCTCAAATGCCAGAATAAAACACCCTGGAGAGACCCAAACAGATAGAGATAGACTCTCACAACCCAGGAAAAAACTAAAGTGCAAAAAACCACTCGAATATGAGGTCCTGGGACTACCATTAGAGAAGCTAAGATCAGCGAGCACGGTGCCCTCCTCGAGCCTCCTAAATTCCTGCCCGACCTGAACAAGCGATCCGCACCGAAGTGACTGGCTTGAGCCGCTGGAGCGCAGAGCTGAACAGCCCTGCACACGACCCACCCAGAGGCACTGTGAATTCCCACTGCAGCCGCGCTGAAGTTGGAGGTTGGGGAGCCCAGCAGTTCTTGCAGACTGGCATCAACATGCGGTGAGTGATGGAACCCTCCCACAGGAAAGGGGAAACTGACTGGACGACATGTTGGATTTGGGCAGGAC
>PVJX010038230.1:0-16414 GCA_004027295.1 Dolichotis patagonum
GCTCCTTGCTGTTCCCCAGAGCCTAACACTGTGCCTGGCAAATGGTTGGTGCCTGCAACAAAAGCAAGTTGCAGAGTAAGATAATATCACTGGGACCCCATTTTGCCGGGAGGAAGAATCCAGGCACGTGATCCTACAGGTATTAGGGTTACCAAATGCCGACTGGGCAGGAGGGAAGGAGGGAACTTTGAACTGCACCTTTTTAATTTTATCGTTCTTTACTGTTGTTTTTTTAAACAAGGAACATATATTATCTTGGACAATGATTATAATTTGTGTTAAAATAAAACAACACAGCCCCTGTGGAAAGACTCCCCCAGCCCTGACTCTTGCCCTTCCTTCCTTGGAGCTGCTCAGGCCCTGCCCAGAGGGACAGCGCAACCTGGACAGCAGGGGCTCCCAAGCCCCTCCCTCCCGGCCTCTCTCCAACCCAAGTGGCTAAGTGAGCGGGATCCTAGATCCAGGACCCACGTGCTGGACCAACTCTTTGAGACATGTCCTGCACCTGGCAAACTCCTATCTTCCCTTCAGGACCCAGTTCACAGGCCACCTTCTTGGGGAAGCCCTCCTATCTCCCTTTAGTGCTCCCACCTCAGCACCCCCTTTCTGTTCTGTCCATATTGAACTGGGGGGGCAGAAGCAGCCCTGTCCACCCCTGATTCCCAGGACCTGCTTAGCACCTAGCATGCTGTAGGAATCTCGTATCTCCAGCCAGCATCCCTTGAAACTTGCAAGTAGTAAAATCGGCTAAGGCCTGGACACCCTTAGACATACATATATATATATATATATATATCTTTTTGAGACAAGGTCTTGCTATGCAGTTCAGGATGGCCTTAAACTCACTTTGTTGCCCAGGTTGGTTTCGAACTCACAGCGATCCTCCTGCCTCAGCCTCCCAAGTGCTGGGATTTCAGCAGTATGCCACCACATCCGACGGACATACACTTCTTAAATAACAAAGTGCTTCCTTTGTTTCTCAGGAAAGCCTCCAGAGTCCACCCAAAGAAGGTTTGGAAGCAGCTTTTCCACAGTGGACATACACAGAAGCCAGCTGGTCTGGTTAGTGACTTGGTGACATCACAGGCTCAAAATTCCCTGCTCTGAACCTGACTCCCTGCTCCAGCTCGAGATACCTGGGGCCAGTGAAGAAGCCCAGGACCATCTGTACCAAACAGCCACACCCCCCTCGGGCCTCCAGTCCACACGCAGCTTCTTCCCCTCCCTGCCGCAGCCCCCCAGGACCTGCCTGCTCGAGGGGCAGACCTGAGCTCTTCCCTGGGTCCTGCCCTCCTTGAGGGCTGACTACCTTGATGCCAGGGTGCTAGCTCTGGGCACATGGGCAGCACCAGAAGTGGCCCGCTGGCCCGCAGACAGGTGTCCCCGGCCTTCGTGGGCTCCCTGGTGGGGACGCACGCGGCAGGGTCCAGCCCAGCAGACAGAAGGCACTCGGTGGGCGTTGGGAAACACAGATGTGTTTGGAACCAAGTGATCAGCTGCACCCCCAGGGAGATGGGGACAAGGCGCCCCGAGACAGCTGCCTTGAACTTCTCCCCAGCTCGGGGGTGAAAGGAAGCCACTGTGGAAAACCCTGTTCCCACTTGCACTGGTTACCCCAAAATGCTCCAGTCCTGATCTCTGCTTCCCCGGCCATTCCCAGGGCTCTGTCTACCCCTGGGACATGGAGAAAGCTTTGTGAAAGCAGAGTCCCCAAAGTCAGTATGGCCTGCTGCTGGGGACAAAGAGGGCCCTGCGAGTGCCTCCTACCTCCCCAATGCTCCTCGTGGGACTGTCCCCTCCCTCCTGCATCCCAGCAGCTCTCACTGGGAAGGAGCCATCAGCTCGTTACCCTTAGGCTGCTCCCTTTGGGATCAACTTGACCGCAGGCAACAAGCAGGTTAAAGGCAGACTGATGTCTTCCTCACTGTTTCCCGAAGTGGGGTGCTACGGGTACCCCGAAGCGTGCAGGGCAGAGATGAGCACAGCGCAAAATAGCACCCACCTCTCTGCAAGTGAGATATCCTCGCTCAGTTCTCTCCGTTCCTCCTGACCGGAGAAGTCCAAGTTGGGATTAGTCGTGTCCTCAACACTTGCTCTCTCTCCCTCATTAGCAGAGAAAGATCAGACCTCAGGACCTCTGCCACCCTGACAATTTTAATTTGAAAGACCTCACTTTCCTTGCGTATATTTTAATAGGAACCTATGTAAGACAAGTGACAGTGGTCCTCCATTTACTGCAGTGACCTAAACTTTTCTTCTTAATCTAAGGCTAAAAAGTGATAGCCTGGCGTGGTGGCACCCACCTGTCATCTCAGCACTTGGGAGGCTGAAGCAGGAGGCTCTCTACAAGTGTGAAACCAGCCTGGGCTACATAGGGAGTTCAAGGCCAGCCTGAGCTACCTAGAGAGACCCTGTCTCAAAAATTAAAGCATAAAAATAAAAAGTGAGCTCACTTGAAGATGGAATGGCAAGTAAATGATTATTCAGGTAAGACAGGCAAAGCTGGAGAGTCGGGGACAGGTCATGGCTTGGGGATGGGGTCACTGGAGGTGGCGTTTCCGGTGTAGAGTGGTGTAGGTAGCAGTGACTGCTCCAGCCCCCTCCCTGGGTCAGACCACCTGGCTCTGCCCCTGGTATCTGATGCCCTGGTGCTGCTGCGCGGCCCTCCTGACCTCCCGCAGAGGCGCTTAGCTTGGTCACTGAGCCCGGGGCCACCGGGGCAACATCTCTCTGACCCATTTTGCATCAGGGCAGAAACGGAAAACCCAAAACTACCGCCCAGACCCCTGTGACAGGCACCGTTGGCCTGAGGGCTTCTGTCCCCAGTGTCCCAGTGCGGCTGGGGGGGGAGCTGCTCCTGGAGACGCACCTGAAGCTCTGTCCCACCCCTGGGCACCCACATTCCTCTCTCAGGGAGCTGACACAGCACCAGGAGCCCCTGCCCGCCCCCCAGCAGGACATCAGGCAAGTGGGTGCCAGGCAGCCGGAGATCTCCACACACAGGAGCAGAGCGTCTCACCCCGGGCAAAGGGGCCAAGGCCAGCTCGCCAAACAGCCAGCCCCACGGTGAGACAGGGACACTCAGGGCTCGGCAAGTGGCCGCTGGAGATTGTGACCGACTCAGGCATCTTTCAGTTATTGGAGGACAAGCGGAGAGAAGACTCCTTCCCGACGCGTGTGAGTGAAATGAAACCCAACTCAGTGTCTGTGAATAAAGCTTTATTGGGGTGCATCCACGCCCGCTCTGGCTGGCTTTCTGGCTGCAACGGCAGCGTTCAGTTGTAGCATCTGAGATTCCTGCCTGTAGTCTCGCTTCTCATGACTGCCCAGGGCGCTGCTAGCCATGTGGCTCAGCTCTGAGTGGACATCGTAAATAGCACAGTTGGGCAGCATTGTATTTTTTATTGTCCATGCATATCATGGGCACCATGTGAAACACGAGGACAATGGACTATAAATGCTATACTTCTTTTTATTTCAGTGTGGTAAAATGCACCATCTTAGCCACTGCTAACATTCGCATCGCGTGCAAACATCACCACCATCCATCCATTCCCTGGTGTGGGGAGGGGGTGCCTGGGAGTTGAACCCAGAACCTTTTTGATCTGTTTATGGTTTATTTTGAGGCAGAATCTCCTTAAATCACTAAGTTGCCCAGGCTGCCCTTGAACTTTCAACCCTCCTGCCTCGGCCTCCCAGAGGCTGGGATGCAGGCTTGTACCACTATGCCCAGCTCATAGAATTCTTACCTTGCACCCTCTGCCCGTTCATCACTGACTCCCTGCACCTTCTCCCCGGCCCCGGAAACCCCTGTTCTGCCTCTGAATTTGAGTACTCTAAATACCTCCTGCTGTAACAGCAGCCTAGAGGCCGCACCTGCAGGTGCCCAGTGGGTAACTGAAAGACGGCAAAGCTTGGCATCTCTGCCTGCACTGATGGTCTCCTTTATTATCTTAGAACTGCACGCACCTCTGCATGCAGACATAGGAATCACTTAGGATCGTTGTTAAGGTTTATTAGTCCTTCATGCGTGAAATGGTTCGGAGTGACATGGGTGAATATGGTGTTGTCTCTCTCGTATAAAAACTAAAGGAGTTAGTGGGATCAAGGCTTATTAGCCCTAAAGTTACTTAGTCTGTCTCATCCCCCTTCCAGAATAAGGGCTCCCAAGTAAGAGGAACAAAAGTAATTTGAAGGATTTTCAGGGACATTCAATTGCCCGCTTTTACAATACCCAGTGCCAGGTCCCCCTGGAGTGAAATCCCCAAACTTACAATCACTTTGGATTCCAGGAGGGGCAGAGCCTCGAGAGATCGCCCCCTGAGGAGGCCACCCCTAAGTAGGAACAATTACCCCAGGGCTGAGGTTATCCCCACCTTCCGGCAAGCACGGTCGCCTCATGGGGACTCGCAGGCCGTGTGGGTTCCTCCTGAGCTGAGATAATGACCCACTGCATCCCAGCCCACTCCAGCAACCATAAAACTGGTCCTGTTCATTTATTAATGGACAGTCCGATCCTCTTCGCCAGACACCACCCCCCAGTTCCTCCAGCTGAAGCTCCTCCCCTTTTCTCTTTCCTTCCTTAAGGGACAGGTTTTATCTTTGTCGGCTCCTCAAGCTAAAGTCCTCACCATTTTCTTCCACCATGCGTGTGCGCATGTACGTGTGTGTGTGCGTGCATGCGTGCGTGTACACAGTGCATGTGTGGTACTGGGGATTAACCCAGGATCTTCACACTGAAATACATGCCTCTCCCCGCCCTTTTGAGACAGGGTCTGCATCTTGTGATCCTCCTGCCTCAGCCTCCCAGAGTACTAGGATGACACACAGCTATCTCACTTCCTAGCTTAAGGCTTTCTCTACAAATTCATGCTGAACGCCTCGGTTTTCTTTCCATTATCGCTGAAGCCAGGACCCGTGCAAGCCAGTGACAGTGTGAGTAGAATCACACAGAATTTGCCCTTTCGTGGCTGGCTTGTTTTTCTTAGCCTAATGCCACAACACGTCTTGGTCCACAATGCTTAACACAGTTAGGCTCTGGCTGTTGGTAGAAAACGTTGGCTGACCCTGTTTTTTGCTCCATCACAGCTTCACACAGGCCTCGGGGCCGGCTGACCCCATTTCAAATGCCAACGCAACCCTGCCCTCAGCCTGCCCTACGGATGCACCGAACCATTTCCTCCTAACTCTGCCGATTCAAGCTCTGCACCAGGCCCAGAACACCCGGCCCTGTCCCTTCTTGCCCGAGCAATCCATCATTCCTCAACTATTTCCTGATGCCTCCGTGGGCCCAGCCCGGGGAGGTGGACACTAGGGTAGGAGTTCGTGATCCTGCCCCCGCCCTCCCCGCCCACACCTTCCTGACATTAATCACAGAATCGTCCAATTACGGGATCTGAGACCAAAGGCATGTGCGGACCATGGAATCCGGGAGTGTTTAAATTGTATTTAGTTTTTTAGGAGAGGCTCAGAATGAAGAAACGCAGGCCTTCAGATGCTCATAGTATTCGGATGAGGGACTTTGAAATGGTTCAAAATAAAAACATTGCAGTGGCAGGACTATTCCACTTGGGCACATCAGCGTCACAGACCCTTGGGGTGACGGAAATCACAGGGTTCCGGGTGGAAGGGACCTGCTGGGTGGGTGCCACAGTGCACTTCTGGGGCATGACCCCCTCCCGTCCCCTCCCTTCCCCCTCCCGAGTCCTGGTGGAGAGTCCCCAGTGCCTCAAGCTCTCTGGAGCCTGAGGCCTTTGCCCCTGGCCCCCTGGCAGATGCCTGGGGTGCCCATGGCATGGTGGGCCCCGCTGCCCACTCCTGCACCTCCTGGTCCCACTCAGAGCCACCCACACCCCCAAACCCACTCAGTCTCCCCTGGCCCTTCCTCATTCTCAGCTCCCTCTCTGTCCTGTTGGCTTGGTAGCCACCTGTCACCTACTCGGGACACCTCCTTCCTTTCCTCTGTGCGGTAGCCACACTGCACAACCATAAAAGCTCCAGTCTTTCCATTTCAAGCCCCCCACAAATCACTGCTGTCTCAGACCCCCAGTCCTAATATCCGACAAGCGGAAAGAGCAAAAATCCCTCCCCACCCCCTACCCCCCCCACCAAGGGTCTCCATGGGAACTCGGAAACTTGGCCCAGAGCCTGGCACACCAGGAGGGGCTCAGCCCACACCAGTTGAGGTCTGGGGTGCCCCTGGCTCTAGCTGCACCAGGTACTTGACCTCCAAGGACAAATGTGGAACCAGTGAAAACAGATACCAATACCAAACCACACCCAAGAAAAGAGCGGGTCACAGAAAACAGACCACACACATATGGGAAGAAATGGCACCGAGAAGGTTTAGGAGGCAGTTTATTACACTGGCCGGCTTGACTGAGATCTTTCCAAAGAGTCAGAGCCCTGTCCTGCAAGGTTCTGGGGCTTTTATGGGGAAAGCAAGCAGGAATGCATAAAAGTAGATTTGGCACAAAGTAGATTGGAGGGTTGGTGACGTCTTGGTTGCTAAGGGAGTTTAAGTATCTTAGGTTACACTGCAAGGCCATCAGCTATACAGAGTGTGCGTTATACAAAGGAAGAAATGTCCTGTAACATTTTAAGTTACACTGCAAGACCATCAGTTATACAAAGGCAGTAAGACAGGGATAACACAAGGGAAGAAATAATCTGTTATCAGCCCTGTCCGGATGTGTCCGCCTGGTTTTGGAGGGCATTCTTGGCAGGTTTATTCAAAATTTTAATTTCCTTTTCAGGAGGGGGTGGTGCTATGGACCAGCAGGGACCCAAGCAGGGTGATTTCCAGAAACAGGACACACAGTTCAGCCAGGAACCACTGAGATAGAGGTGGAAGATGAGGGTCAGGCGTGGGCGTGGTTGGCCTGTGATACCCCGCCCCCTGCACTAGGGGGGACAGGAAGGGGCGGGACCGGAAGGGATGAAGCTGTCAATCATCTAGCCTGCCGGGTGAAGATCTTTGCCTAGAAGGAAAGCAAGCAAGGCAAAGTATGCACTGAGCACTTCCTGGTTGCCTGGTGCTGTGCGAAACATTTGACACAGGCTGGCTCAGTCCATGTCAGAGCCTGGCTCAAGCCTGAACGTGTCACAGAAGAGCCAGGCGGCCCTGGTCTGAATCCCAGCTCCTCTATTTGCTGGCTGTGTGCCCTTATGTAGGTTGCTTCCCCTCTCTGAGCCTCAGAGGTGAGGACACTCCAGTCTGCCAGGTGAGCTCCTCATGACCTGCTTCAGGGGAAGGTCCAAGGGTGCTTCTGGTACCTGCCATCTCTCAGATCCTGTCCCCTTAAAATAGGCAGCGTTTCTGGGTAGTCTCGTGTTCTGTTTGGTTGGTTGGTTTGGGTTTGGTTTTTTGAATAGGGTCTCACTACGTAGCCCAGGCCAGCCTTGAACTCACAGGCATCCTCCTGCCTCAGCCTCCTGCGCATTAGGATTGTAGGTATGCACCACCATCCTCCACTAGCCTCGTGTTCTGAGCCCCATCAACAGCAATAATATTAGGCTAAACCAAACGAAGGTGTCAGTGCTTGACTTGGGACCTATAATATTGGCAAAGTCATAAGTTTCAACCTAAAAATCTGCCCTGACAGGTTACTCTGAGGTTGAAATCCTTGAATCTGGCTCAATTCCTGTGCCTGGCAGAGTAGGTACTCCATAGACAATGGTTACATTATATTTATAGTCCTTGTTCCCATATTACAGATTTTAAAAAGGAAAACTGAGGCTCAGAGAGGTTCAGTGATTTACCATCCGCCATCCCCACCAGGCAGAGGGAAGAGGGCAAACCCACTTCCGGTGCCTCACGTCACCAGCTTCTCCCATCCCCACCTGCTTCCTTGCCCTCCTTGCAATCCCAGTGGCATCAGGGCAGGGGCAGGAGGAGGAAGAAGGGAGGGGAGAGAAGGGGAAGGGGAAGAGAGCTGAAGGGGGCTCAGCTCTGGTAGAGGTGACAGAGTGGCCCAGTGACAAAGGACCACGCCATCTGTTGTGGGCTACAGTCAGTTCAGTCTCCACTGGGTCACAATTTTGAAATTTTTTAGAAACCTCCTCCTTGTGTCCCAGGGCTTTCTTCCTTGTGTAAGACATGAATCATCGATGTCCTTCTTGAAGACTTCCTGGCACCACCTGCTAGCACAGGGCGCTGGTCCTGGCAGGGGCTTAGAGGAGGGGGTGTCCCCCACACTGTTAGCAGGGGAAGTCACGTCTTCCACCCTCCGCTTTACTGAGGCACTAAGACCTGAGATTCCTCTGCCTGTCGTCCTTGTGAGAGTCCCTGTCTGTCTCAATTACTAGTAAAACCAAAAGATGTCACCCCAAAATATGTCTCCTTGGCACATGGGTTATTTTGAGCTAAAGGCCACTGACAACCCACAGAAAAGCCTTTTAAAAAACATAAAAGCAGGCAAACTCCTTACCTCCTCCAAATGCCTAAAAATACGGTATAAATATCCTCGCCTGCAAAGGGAACTAACACTGAGAAAGGTCACATCCATTTACAGACGCCTCCACCCTGGAAGAGAGCAGCTCCAAGCCCAGCGCTGTCTCCCCACATCTCCTCCCCTCACCCCGACCTGCCCCCTGGCAATGCCTTTCCCTGGGGGACACCTAAACCCCAGGCCTCGCGGCCCTTGAGCTCCGCAGCCCTGGAGCCCACGCTGCACCCCGCACCCGTCCAGTCCTTCTGCTGTGAATCTGCTGTGGCCTGTTCAGTCCTTCTGCTGTGAATCTGCTGTGGCCTGTTCAGTCCTTCTGCTGTGAATCTGCTGTGGCCTGTTCAGTCCTTCTGCTGTGAATCTGCTGTGGCCAGCCCCATTTACACGGCCCCACGCAGACAGCCTGAGATGGGCGGAGGAAGAAGGCCATACCCCCACACGCACTGTCCCTCCCCGGAGAAGAGGACAGGGCACGCAGGGAGGCCGGCAGGCTACAGGGAGCGCTCATATCCATGTCTGGGGCTGAGCAGGCGGGGGGGAGGGGCTGCGCTGTGGGCACGGGGAGGGGTGCTAGGGGTGGGTGCATGTGTTCATGTGTGCTGAGTGGGCAGGGCAAGCACGTGTGTGTGTACATGTGCATGTGAGATGTGCGTGTTAGCATGTTCAGGTGCATGGTCTGCTCAGCAGGGCAGAAGCTGAGGCTTTGACCCCACACCGGGTCCCCAAGAGTCCAGGCCCCAAGGCCACATCTCAGCTCAGACCAGGTGTCCATGCCACAGCCTGCTGGAGGACATGGTAGCTCGGCCCCTCTTCAGAGCTCACAAACACCTGTGAAGATAGGAAGTCACCCTCCCAACCCCAGGGCCACCCACACTCCTGAGACACAGCTGCGTGCCACCTGGCTTCTCTCTGGGGCCCCCAGGTCACACCCAGAGCAGGCAATGGGAGGGGCACCAGTGGGACCCCACAGGGCTTGGGGACTCACTTTGCATTGCTCCAGCTGCCACCTCTGTGACACAGCAGAGGAGACACCAGGGCTCCGAGGCACCTCAGAGCCTTCTGGGCCAGGGCCCCCAAGATGCTGAAATCTGTCCAGGTTGTACCCGGGTGGGACAAAACCCAGTCAGAGCCCAGGCAGCACCAAGAAAACCCGAAAGAGCCGGGGGTTCCTGGGGACACGTTATGGGGGAATAGGGAGAAATGTTGGTCAAGGAAGGTCATCTTGTTTTGCAGAGTCTTTCAGTCCTCGAAAGAAGAGGCAGTGAGCTGGGCCAGTCTCTGAGTGAGGGATGAGGACAGGGTCACCTCTGTCGCCTGTCCTGTCAGGCTCCTCTAAGATGGGACTCCAGCAAGGGGGTCACACATTTGCCCTCTGCTGCAGGAACAGCTGTAGTCAATTAAGGGCAATAAATAAAAATGAATTTTTAAAAAGCCAGGCATGGTGGTCCACACATGAAATCCCAGTGTAAAGGAAATTTTAAAACTTATAACTTGCCAGTATATTAAGAGTAGCAAAAGCAGACCCAGCCCAGTTAGACTCAGCCACCCTTGAGATTCCAGTGCCAGCTGAAACTTGCAAGATGGACATAACTCAGCCACAAAGTACATCGTGTTGCTTCAAGAACAGATTGGCTCGATTAAAGACAATGATTGATTCTTCCTGCTCACCCAGCCCCTGACCTTAAGAAACCCCTTTTAGCCCAGAACCAGTCTCCCTGACAGCATTTAACCCAGCCTGTGTAACCAATTCTAAAATAACCCACTATCGGCCTTTTGTACTTTCTGCCTAAAACGTATACAAATGTCCGTTTAACCCCAGGCAGGGCTGGTGATTTGGAGCTCAGTTTCCTGCAGCATAATAATAGAGTCACTTTCTAACTCCCCGGGGCCTGCACGCCGTCCAGCCAATTGGGTCCTGGTTTTTCCACAACACCAGCACATGGGAGGCTGAGACAGGAAGATTGCCAAGAGTTCAAGACCAGTCTGAGCTACACAGTGAGACCCTGTGTTAAAAAAAATTAAAACTTTTAAAAAACTAAATAAAGATAAGAGTGATGCAAATGATGCTCCCACCCTACCCCCTGTGCTTCCAGAGGGAAGAGGGGCAGAGGGACAAGAGACAAGAGAGGGAGACAGTTGGGAGACCACGGTCCTGAGACAGTTCCTTGAGTTCCAGTTACTCAGCTTGCCACAGTGCCATACTTTGGGGGTTCACCTTCTGAGCCCTAATACTTTCCAGGGGCATTTGGCTCCTCAGTTCTACCCCTGATAATAGAAATCTCTTTCTCTCTCTCTCTCTCTCTCTCTCTCTCAGTACTGGGAACTGAACCCAGGGGCCTCACAATCAGCTACATCTCCGGCCCCCTTTTAAGTTACCAACTTGCCCGGCCTAGGCTTGAACTTGTGATCCTGCTGCCTCAGCCTCCCAGAGGGATCACAGCTAAAGCCGTGCACCGCCACACCCAACTAAGAAATCTTGGGAAGAGCCAACAGCTGCCTCTCTGTGGCACACACTTCCCATTGGTCCCCAGAACAGGGACATCTCTCAGTTCCTGAATTCATTCATTGATGGGTTCATTCAGTCATTCACAGAACAGCTGCCGTGCACAGGCCGACTGAAGGCTCACCGAGGTTGGGGTCCCTGGGGAGGGTGTGGGGGGACAGATAAGTCAGGTTGCCAGGTGAGCCACAAGATGCCCAGGCAGATGTGAATTTTAGGTGAGCAATGAATTGACTTTGTGTCCTGTGAGACATTTGGGACCTTGGCAAATTATTCACTGCGTATCTGAAATTCCTGCGCAGCTGGGTGTCTTGTTTCTATTCGCCGAAGTAAGGTATTTTCATCGGGTAACAAATAGAGGAAAATAAACCAGGCAGAAGAGGGATCCTCTTACCTGGGTGCTCAAGAAAGCCAGGACCCCACGGAAAGGAGGAGTCAACCCCAGACGCTGCCTCCACCCCCTCCAGGTATTTTGTGCAGTATCCTGGTGTCTCAGACTGTGACTTTTTGTCACTACTGAAACCTCCTATTAGGCTGTGACTCTGTCACTAAGGAAGTTTTAGAACTGTCCCCAGGAGCCAGACAAGCGCCGTGGAGATTCACCTGGGTGTCGTTTAACTGTCTGTTATAGGGTACCCCTGACAGCTACAGGGATCGCTGGGCAGAATTAGGAACAGAACCAAGCAGGGATTCCATTAGTTGGATCCAAACAGGTGGGAAAGCCACCAACCAGGGAGGTCATTTCCTAGCCCCAAACCTGACTGAGGAAATAGGGATTTGACAGGTTGGACCCATAGGCTATGTGACCACTCCCTCCGAGGTTACAAGCAACTCCATGTCCAAGCCTGAGGTTTCTGTCAACATCAGAGGACCTCAGAGGAAGATAGGAATCTCCACATGGCTTGGGAGAGGAACCCCAACATTTGCTTGGAATGATGACATCATTGGGTTAATTTAAAATGACCCACATTTTTAAGAGACTCAACGTATACTAGTCTTTTCTTTTGAGATAGGGTCTCACTATGCAGTTCAGGCTGGCCTTGAGCTCACTTTGTAGCCCATACTGGTCTTGAACTTGCAACGATCCTCCTGCCTCAGCCTCCCGAGTGCTGGGATTATGGGCTATACTAGTCATATTTGTGTTAAGAAACAGTAAGTGCGAGTTTGATATTTTTAACTATTCATGATACTTAAGAGGGTTTATAGGAGCAATGGGACACTCAAGGTTTTATTTTCAAGTGCACAAACGATTCCTTGATTTAGACTTGTGCTCTTTAAATGGAAATTGTGAACCTAAAAAGAAAGTCAGAGACAGATTCTCCAGAACACGTTAAGTTTTCTAGGAATGACAGGGGCCACAATCTGGGATATGCACGTTATGACAGGTCACAGGCTTACCCAAGGGCACTGGGGCAGAAGAGAGACTTTTGTAAACAGAAGAAACCACCTCAGCTGTGTAACAAGAGTCCTTGGTCGCAGGGCCTGGCTGCAGGGACAGGCTCAGCTCACCGGCGAAGACCATGATTACTACCCTGGTGTCAGGGTACAGTTTGCCTCCCTGAAGTCACCCTCAGGCCTGAGCAACTGCTGGCAGAGGCCCCTCTTCCAGACAAATGTGTAGGGCCTGCAGGAGGTTCTCATATTCCTGTTACCTGTTAAGGGTATTTATGAGCAAAGAGCCTCAGTTCATAGCCTCTAGGTTTCCTTCTGCTAGGGTTTGACATAAGTGACACCATTTTGAATCCAGCAATGTCCACAAAATCTTGCTAAGCTTGCCAACAGTAGTAAGCTGTGAGAACTTGAATTAACTACATTTCTAATATACGCTCTTGGATTTCTAAAAAATATTTGAGTGCCTTACAAAGTCTTCTTATTAAGGCAACAGAAATATTTTTTTAAAAGAAGCTAAACATGTTACGTCTACAAATGCAGTTAAAAGGTTTAAACGTGGTTTAGTCACCCAGGTTGCATAGGATGCCAAATATTCAGTTTTATCTTTTAATTTTAAAAATCATTTTAAAAGTTGTTATTTTTTTTTTCTCTTTGAGACAGGGTCTCACTATGCAGTTCAGGCTGAACTTGAGCTCACTTTGTAGCCCAGGCTGGAATTGAACTCACAACAATCCTCCTGCTTCAGCCTCCCAAGTGCTAGGATTACAGGCATGCACCACCACACCCAGCTAAAAAGTTGTTGCTTTCATTTTTTAAAAAAAATTTTTCTGAGCTAGGCACAGCCACATACAGCTGTAGTTTACTTGACAGGCTGAGGAGGGAAATATCTCCATTGGGATAAAATACATAAGGTAAAATTTGCTGTCTTAACCATTTTTACATATAAAGTTCAGTAGTGTTTCATACATTCACACCATTATGCAAACCGTCTTCAAACCTTTTTGTTTCAGCAGTGGGATTCAAATCCAGCCCCGACTCCAGGGTTCTCTGGCCATGTCTGTCTGGGTTTCACGATCTCTGTTTCCCTCTTACCCTCTCCCGTTAGCTTGATCCCAGTGAACCCTTTCCTTCTTTGTCTGAACCCTAAAAGACTATGCTAGATTCCTGGTCAGCGGCGCCCCCTGCTGGAAACTCTGCCCTACTCTCGGGGACCTACTGCTGACCTCCAGTCTCTGGATCTTGACCCAAATCGCCAGGAGAAAGAGCGTCCCAAAAGCTAAAGGAAGGTGCCTGGTGAGGCTGGACGGAGGCAGGAGACATCCTAGCGTCAGATCAGGAAGGCTCGGACCATTTCTGGCGAGAAAAACCAGCCTCCTCCTGCTTCTAAAATGGGAGCCTGGCGCCACCTGGTGGCCATCGCTTTCTCCATCTTTTGACATTTTTTCTTTTTTCTTTTTCTTTTTTCTTTTCTTTTCTTCTTTCTTTCTTTCTTTCTTTATTTCCAAAGAACTAGCTGTTTTTTCTTTAAATTTTACTGTTACTTTTAAATATACATAATGATAACATTCATCCCAGGAAATTTGTACCTGTACATGGTGTATCTTGTTTCTTTTTGTGCCATTCCCCTCCTCCTGTCCTTATTTACAAAAGCTTTATTTCCATTTTTTCCTTTTATTCTATTTTTTCTTGTCCCTTCCATCCTTTCCCCTTCCCTAGTTCCCTTTCTCATTTGAACATTTTCTTCCCATTTTCCAGCATCTACTATATATTTTAGTCCTTATTTACACTTTCAGTTTCTCACACCAGAGAAACAATCCAGTATAAACATGTGCCTTCAACTTACTTCATTTAAGAGTATGGTCTCTGGGCTGGGGATTTAGTTCAGTGGCATAAGCACCTGCCTTGCAAGCACATGGTCGTGAGTTTCATCCCCAGTACCAAAAAAAATTAAAAGAGTATGGTCTCAAGGTGCATCCATTTTGCTAGAAAAATCTCAAGCTTATCCTTCTTTATGGCAGAGTAGTACTCCACTGTATTTAAAAGTCGCATATCTTCTTTATCTATTCATTGATGGATGGGCATTTGGCCTGTTTCCAAGATTTATCTGTTACTAACTGTGCTGCTATACACATGAGTGTGCACATATCCCTGTGGTATGATGCTTTTAATTCTTTCAGGAAGACACCAAGTAGGAGTAGCAACATCTTTTGTTTTTCAGGTGCACTACAATATCTTCTGGCCCTGAATCTCCACAGGAACAAGAGAATTTCACTTCACCAAGTATTTATCTCTGTGCTCACCAGGCTCCACCAGCAGAGACGACCGAAAACAAGCTGCTTATGGTCCCTGCAGAAGGTCTGAAGGAGCAAACCCCCACCTCCCAAAGAGCTACCGTGCAAGCCAGAAACGCCCACCTCACATTAGATTTCCCAGCAGCTGCATCTTTCAAAAAATCAAAACAAATAGCTAAAACATTTTTAAAGTATTTATATTCGGCCCAAGTTATCTAAGATATTCTTTCAACACGTAACCAATATTTTTTTAAATTACCTTCTTGGAGCCGGGCATGGTGTTGCATGCCTGTAATCCCAGCACTCAGGAGGCTGAGGCAGGAGGATCATTGCAAGTTCAAGACCAGCCTGGGCTACAAGGTGAGCTCAAGGCTAGCCTGAACTGCATAGTGAGACCCTGTCTCAAAAGTATAAATAAATAAACAAATTACATTCTTGGGCTGTGAGTGCAGCTCAATGGTAGAGCATTTGTCTAGCATGAAAAAAAGTCCAGGGTTCCATCCCCAGCACTGCAAAAATAAATAAAACAATCTCCTTTTATCCTACCAACTCTAAAATCTGTGCCTATTTTACACAGCTATGGTACATCTTGATCCGAATGGTGCTCAGTCATTTAATTAAATACCAAGCTAGCCATAGTTATGTAGGCATTTGTCAATGTGATTGATATAGATTCAGCAAATGTTGAGCCATGCAGAATGCCCTCCAAACTGTGGGTGGGCCTCATCCAATCAGTTGAAGGTCTTAAGAGCAAAGACTGAGATTTCCTGAAGAAAAAACAGTTCTGTGTCAAGACCAATAGGAACCCTGAGTTTCCCCCCTGCAGATTTTGGACTCAACAGTGCAGCCTCTTCTTCCTGCTTCCAGTGACCCCTTGGGCTGAGGTGGGAAGTGATGCTGAAGATCTCAGGCGTGTCTGCAGGGCTCCCCGCGCCTTTCCAGCTGACTTGTCGCGCTGGTTTGATGGTTAGCTGCACCACAGCGTGGCTCCCGGTCAGAGTGAACCCTTGGCCTTGGTGACTCCAGCCCTGGGCGCTTACTTTGGGCCGTGGCTGCCCTGTGTCTGTCGTGCATCCTGACGTCTTTGACTTCATTTATTTCCTAACTTTCTGTGTCATCAGGGCTTATGGACAGCCATTAGGTGCTTTCTTTGAAACTACAGTCCCACGTGATTCAGTGCTTTTTTATTTTACTCTCCACGTCCCGTCACGGGCTACATTCAAAACCAGTTTCCAGTAAGCGCTCGATGAAGAGACGGGGAGAACCCATCAGCGCCAGGGGGCAGGGCGGACGTGCTCGCTGTGGGGTGACACTAAACACCCGCAGTCCTTCCAGGAGTCGTCTTCCAGCAGTCCTGTTACGTGAAGAGATTTAAACTACCAGTTCCGGGCCATGCAGTGACCTCACCAACCCGGGCTGCTTGAAGAGTTCCCTGCTTCTTTAATGTTGGGCAGATGCCTATGGGGGTCATCTCTGACCCTTTCAACGTGTCTTTTTCAAATGACAGACTCACCACGGTACCGATATTTATGAAGTCTTTGGATGGGAAAAGGGCTTCTCCAGATTTTAAGCTGTGATAAAGGTGATTTTAAAGAAATAAAGTTTTGCAATTCTTAATTAAAAAAAAAACACAACATCCATTTACCCGGACATCCAGACCTCCAAGCCACAATCATGTGAGTCAATGCATGAAAATACATCTCTCTCCCTCCTCCTCCCCCCTTCTTCTTCCTCCTCCTCCTTCTCTTCCTCCTCCTCCTCCTGCTCCTCCCCCTCCTCCCCTT